>DWQT01001389.1:0-16990 GCA_018244895.1 Myscelus amystis hages
ATGACTAGCTGAGCCGGCA
The DNA here is from genome assembly GCA_018244895.1 of Myscelus amystis hages. NCBI lineage: Eukaryota > Metazoa > Arthropoda > Insecta > Lepidoptera > Hesperiidae > Myscelus > Myscelus amystis. The sequence goes on from DWQT01001389.1 coordinate 20, forward strand.
AACGTTGCTTTGCTATATAAATTATAATTAACACCCCCGCAACATCCCTTACACGTGGAATTTCGTAAAATCCGTTCTTAGCTGACCTCTACTCGCCGAAAGGAATATTCCTATCAAGTTTCAAGTCTCTAGGTCTACTGGATCCAGAGATATCGTGATGAGTCAATGTATCGCTGTAACTCGATAGAAGATACTCGGAGATAATAGGGATTAAGTTCGAGAAAAACTCGAAGCGTTACACTCAACATGCAGTCTAAACTAAAATATTGCAATTATTTTAAATTAGCATGGATAAGTTATTATCAAAAGTAAAAAAAAGCAAGGCAATTTGAATCTTTTCCGCGGGAACGGTGCAGCCAACATCGGCCCGCAATTAAAAACTAACACTGGCCCTTCCGGGAAATCAGGCTACGGATTCCCGCGGACACACGGCGCTAAATAAACCCCTACCACCGCTACCCACGGACGATATCATTAGAACACAAAATACAACAAATATGTCATAAAAGTTATTCCTTAAAAATTCCAATTTCTTGAAACGCAATTTAATTTATTATTGAAAAAAGGTTATTTTTTTAGAAATCACCTCTCTTTGAAATTACCTAAATTGGTACATGTATTCGTGAACAAGTATTTTTTCCTTAAAACAATTTCAAATATGTCAAATAATTCAATTCGGTTAAGTCATTTGGAAAATGACTGAATACAATACAAATACATTTCCTATACTTTTCAGTTTCAAATATTTCTCATATTTTAATATAAGTTTTCCTTGTCTCTCCTCTCACCCACATGTATAAGTATTATAGCATTTTCATATTTAAAATAACAATAACGAAGAACTCCATTAACGACAGACAGACCTTTTTCAAAGCGTAGCGAATTTCACAAGCCTCAAACAAGACGACGAAGAGGCACGGGCCTAAAAATAGCAACTGACACCTTCTGCTCTATCCCGGGGCTAACAATTATCATTAAAAAATTATTGTTTTTCTTAGAAACCCAGATAATTTATTCACGTTTGGTATACTACGTAGTATACATCGTTTTAAGCAAACCAAATCAAAAGCGGCGCCAACAAAAAGTTAACAGTCTTCCATTGTGAAAGATGCCAAAATGAAAATAAAGAAACCATTCTAAGAACGCGGTTTTGTAAGACGACTTAATAATAACATTAACGCGTACAAATTATTCTCCATAGAAGGCAAGTCACAAAATTGTAATAAACCATAAAAGGCAAAGCTTAGCTTTAACAACCTTGACCTCGGGAGTTCTATTCAGATGTCCTTATTATTCCGCACTCGTATATACATTAAGAGCATGCTGCAGTTGAGAATATTCTCCGGCAAAACCAAAGCGACCATAAATAATAAGAAGCGTACAGAGTCAGTCGGCTAATGAATTACGATGGCAGTCAGTGCTAGCGTCTCGTAATAGCGGGTCGCGAGCGGCGATAATGGCGAGCACGGGCCGCGGCCACGCTGCCACCCCGCCACGCTGCTGCGCCTCATACATTTCGACAATTGTATGCACGCAGCGCGCCGTCCTGGAGACGCACCTCGCCTCCAGCGGGCGCCGCGGCTGCGGAGCCGCTCTCCGCCGCGCACAAACCATCACATCGCCATGCGAATACTTCACGCTCGCTTCTTGCATCATTGTAACAGACGATTGACACGGAGTCAACGACACGCCGTCTGCAAGTCATCGCCGTCATCGGACGACTTACTCGCTCGCTTTAAACTTTTTATGTAGCAATGGATGTTTCGAATGTCCATAAAAGGTATTAAAGATAAAAGATGAGAAGAAATGCTAAGAGATGCGCCAAGGCCGCCCGGTCCCCGCGATTATGTAAATAATGCGCTGTTGGCCCTGCCCTCTTGCGCTCGCTAACCGCCGACTATTACCTGCTCATCCTCCCGACCTCTACGCGCATGACTCACTACATCTCGGTATTACCTACACTTTTATAATTGTCGGACCGCTCCTTCTTTTACCGGGCGCAATTATCGCGCTCCGCGTTCGACTCCTCGATTTCTTGTGCCTATTTACAGAATGCGACCGTAAAAGCGTGCATCGGCCCGTTTATAGATATAAATTTTAAAACGCTATTCTTAGCACTATGCTGACGGACCACAAGAAGGGGCACATAAATGATTAAAAGCGAATGTGTGCGGAAGTGGTGCAAAGGCCCGCCGTGGTTTATCACAAGTTCATCGCCGTCGCGTAAGCTGCACGACCGATGAGGCCTGCGAAATTGCCCGCCCGCTTGACTAATGTCGCTGTCTCCCTTTTGTGTTGTCTGTAAAATGCCACGGTACATTCGTTATACACGGAATTTATGTGTTCGCTCAAATCGCAGTCAAAACATTTTTATCTAAATTATTGACTGCAATATGCAAAGTTGACTTGTTTATATTTCGCATCCATTGAAATATCGCTAATACTCTCAATAAGAGATTATCGATGACAAATTGTCTGTCACTTTAAAAAGAGGTGTACATAAATCTCATGGGCTATTAACATCGACCATGACTTATTTTATAATGCAACCACGCTATATATAATTTTCATTCTATGCTATGAAGATATACAGACTCTGACAAGATGTTACCTAACGCAGAAGACACTTCATCTAACTTGTCGGAACAACATTGTATTAACCACGAAGTTTAGTTCGATTGTTGTGACTATGGGCCTGAAATGTTTATTTATACGATGAATTTGCATACACAGCAAGAACAAGCCAGTTGACAGCGCCACTAATCACTGAAGTCAGGAAAATGATAACGGGTCCATGAAACTGGAAATAAGCGTAGACAAATATATTGCTTATATTTATTTATAAACAGGATAAACGCCATCCGCAATGTTCTTCGGCACGATAAGGGGTTCATGGTTCGTCCTTTAACAGTCCTCTACACTATAAAATTCAAACGGTAAAACTACCTTTTTGTTGTATTAAATTTTTAACGAATAATTTATGAATTAAAACAAACAACTATCGCTTCTACGCAGTATTAAGAATGTAATTAGATGTAGGTGATTAATTTGAATTTATTTGTATGACAATTGTTAATTCTTACATAGGCTTTAGAAGAAAAGATTGGGAAGGGGATTGGAAAAAGGACAAAAGAAAGTAACAAAGAATAAATAAAAAAATATTTTACGCAAAACATATCTCAAAAGTAAATAATTAAAACATTATACCGTGGCATAATATGAAAATTAAGTAAGATTAATTCTATGAATACTTTGTATAAGTTTTTTAAGCACAGACCAATACCGTTAAATCTAAATAATCGTTCTTGTTTATGTCCCGCTCCTACTAGTTAAGATCGTCTATCAGCTGCTAAGAAATTTCCAAAATTCTTATCTAGCCGTAAGTAAAAACCATCAATAAAAATGGCCAATTTGTTTTAATCTTCCCATGAGGCATAAGTGTCATGAAATAATATGATAACAGTGGACCCGGCTTTTCGGATGGCCTAATTGAGCTCACCTCAATACAAGGGTACTTGCAGTGAGTCAAGCAATATAGACCTATCCTTTGTGGATTTTATCAGAAACAGCTATAATATGAACAAGTTCCTACAAAACATTTTGCTTAAAAACTGTATATGTGATGATATATAAATCAAAATGTATTTTAAGTGCCTATTATTATAACTATATTTTTATATTATATTGTACATATGTTTAATTTCAAATATTTCTGAGTTCACACGACTGCAGATACTCGTACTTTGTATATCTATTACAGTTTCAATAATACAAAGTTTAAAGTCATGTTCAGTTCTTACACATTTGATGACATAAATATATTTAATACGCCATGGTGCCATGCCACTGTGAGAATCTAATGAGGCACTTATAAACAGGAAACCAGTAGGAGAGCTCCCGACGGAATTATTCTTTAATAATACCTTAATGTTACGTTCACTTCCTTCTCAAAGGAACGCAATATCGCAGTTATAGCTTGATAACGTAGAAATGTTAATAAAATTAGCTCAACGACACACATTATAACCGAATTTTATGATTGTGATGTTCAAGTTAAATCGCAAAAGAAGCAAATGAGTGAGTAGTATAAACATATTATGTATGTAAAAATTTTGAAAGATCACTTTTCACGTACTAGTTTTAAATTATCTGTGTAAAATATGTACCCAGTATGTAACCCTGTAAGCACCTCTATCAACTCGCTCAAAGTGTCTTAAAATATGGGGTCCCATAATGTGCGCCGCTGCGCTCCGGTGCGCAGCAGAAAGTAGAGTAGGGCGCTGCTAATCCGCGCTTTTTCCGTTTTCTGGAAACTAAACTTACTTTATATTAATTAACTTGCCATTGTAATTATTTCCTACTTTTCTTAAATAACTAAAGCATCCTCGCTGAAGAGTTTGTTTGTCTGTTTGAACGCGCTAATCTCAGGAAATATTAGTCTGATTTGAAAAATTCTTTCAGTGTTAGATAGCTCATTTATCGAGGAAGGCTATAGGCTATACTAGCTTACACACACATTGCTATTCAGGATTTCATAATGGCAATAAATAAAAATGTAGTGTATGAATTTAGATATTCGAAAGATAGCAGGAAATTTCACGGTATAGGGAAAGAGGAATTGCTTTACTCCGAATTAAACGCGTGCGAAGCTGCACTCAGAAGCTAGTACAATATATTAAATGAACATCAAATATCTATCTGTACGATATATCTCTTAACAAAACCAAGTGTGCGCAAAGAACACCTTATATTGTTTATCGACCAGCATATTACAAATCATGGATAAATGGGAAAATGAGATTATTACATAAAACATAAGAATGTTGATAGAAGACTCATTTTATGTAATAATCTCATTTTACAAGAAATTTTGAAATATGTCATTTTTCTATTTAGTTGACAATATGGTTCTACAAAGACATATCCAGCACACACACACAAGCAACAAATCATGTGCAAGAGTTCGTTGAACCTTGCGACAGTCAGTTGCAATAAATCTTTAATGAGCTGCAATTAAACATCTCGTTCTATCAATAACTTACCGGTCTAGACTCATTGGTCTCGCGGCACGCTGCCGCCATGCAAATGAAATCATCCTTGTATATCACAATGAGTTAATATCTAATGAAGCATGAACCATTGAATGTGCTTACATTAAGCTAAGATTAAAGAATCGGTTCTGTTTTAACAACTATAATAGCAATAAATTGCCACAAATAATGCAAACTTTAACTGCCAATAATATATATGTAAATACTGTAACAAGATCCACCCAAATGAAGAAAGACATTGTGATTTAGATAGCAGGATCATGAGAATTCAATAAGAACATCTTAACTAAAAGTCTTCAATATACACGAACAGAGGAGAACGAGACTAAAATTTGAATATCACTAGTTATAATGGTAAAGAAAAACATTGTAAGGAAACCTGCATACCTTAGAAATGTTATAAAGTGTATAATATTTACTGAGATGTGTGAACACTACCGATCCGCACTTGGCCAGTGTGGTGGACTATCACCTACTCCACTAATACCTGTCTCTATGAGAAGGCCGTTCCAGCAGTGGACCGATAGGGCTAAAATAGATAGTGATTTCGCAAATATTTTTTTAAACCAGGAATGGAACCCACGACCCTCGCTTTGCTTATTCTACAAATGATTGTGTGAATATAATGTATTTTGTTAATACAGTCATGTTGCAAGTCGTGATAACACCGCAATGAGATTTATTCGCCGGAGCGGGGTACAGTCGGCCGCCTCGCTCGCAGTCATGGGAATAAGTAACAAAGGGCCATTATGTGCAAATTGCTGTTTGCTTTCACGTTTAGAACGCCGGAGAAATTTTATTATTATTGCTTGCTTAGAACTCGAAATGAATTGTTCCAGTTTTTACTAGACTTTAGTACATCCACGCTAAAGACCTTTATACGAGATGAGCAGTATCTAAGTAACATGTTTTTAAAACTCGAACAACAATTTCTGCGAACATGCTGGTATAATCACGAAGAAAAGTCATTTGTGTCGCATCACAGACTGATATGCAGCGGTGGTTTAAACAAAGTATCAAAGTGAATTTCGTGCGAACATCACGGTACCGTCGGGAAGAAAAGTCGTTTGTGTCATCAATTCAGTAGTAGTAGCTCGTCTCTTTGCGAAATTACAGCGGGCGGCATCGCAATTGCTGTTCCAGTTTAGGTCGACTAATACATACGTACAGGTCTGTAGTCTAGTCTATTGAAGAAGTTGACAGTTCTGAGTAAAATAACTTGTTTAGTACAGTCACGAACAATGCCCTTTAATGGTTATACAGTATTTCCGTTCGAGATTCGTGGAGATTCGATTTTATGCGATCAAGATTGAACAAAGTTTAATGATTGTTATTTAGTAACTGACCACTAACGGTCATTCGTTCCAATACTGACCAAGTCCGGGGTGCACTACCTAATCTTACACTGATTTAACTTTTTTAAACACTGATTGGAAATACCAAGAATTTGATACGGTCGAGAGTCTGGAGAGGTTTAAAAGATGTTAAGCACTCTATGAACGCTCATAGACTTCAAGCTATCGCCACGTATAATTTCATTAAAAACGATCAGCAGTATTTAGCTGCGAAACAGAACAGTTAGAAAAACCAGTATCTTATCGTGTAAGCGTGAATGAAATCATTTTTCCTTTGCAAGTTTTTTTTAAGCCAACGTTTTAAGAGATTGTCATCGCGAGCTATGCACGTGGGCACTGACCTTTGGACGGCCCTTTTTGCGTCTCAAAGTCGCAGAGCTTTAAACGTAAACGAACAGAGCGAGTCTGAGAATGCTCCATATCAAAGTCATTAACATCGTAAAACTTTGTTTAATTTAAAGGCAGTATAATAATTTATATTCAGGCGCTTCTAAGTACAGTGCAAGGTGTTATGTGCAAATCATTGTCATCCATTTCGGAACCTATAAAAGCAAGCTAATTACTGTTTTGCAACTTTCGTATGTGTTCTGACAAGCGAATTACTTACACAGCCACCCTCAATCTTGATACTAGGAATAGAACTGCTAATAAAAAAGATGCTTCAATGTGAAGTATTATGAAGTAAGTTGTAAGCTTCTCAACCTTTTGTTAGCAAAGTATCCGTGTGCCAGTGTCTTATACGTGACCAAATGCCGTTTATCGGCAACATGTCCCTTTGTTCCACTATCGTTAAGTCCATTGGCACGCCTTCCACTAAGAGTCCTATCTGTGTGCCCTACATTTTGGCCTAATAACAATGGAATATCGGATGGAAGGAACAAAAAAATCTCAGGCCTCGTAGATGAGAATAATTTATACATTCTATAGGTACCTATAAATAAAACTGAAGTGTTTCTTCACAATATACAAATTTTAATGACTGCATGGTTTAACAAATTAAAACCCAGTAATGCAATATAGTTTATTTTTACATTTATTGATATATTTCAATGGATTGCAATTATAACATGCGATATTTTCACCGCGAGATCCGCACAGTTTATTTAAATACCCACTTACTGTCAATAGTGCAATTTTATTAAATTAATTTGAATTAAATATCCGCAATCTTTATAGTTCAGCGTTGGTCATATCACAGAGAATACATGAGACTTAAAAGAGAAAAAACAAACGCGTGAGAAACAGAGGGCGCTGGTTGTATATGAAGTGGCCACTCGTCACAAGTCCTTAGACGGCAGGATATCGTATGCGTCATCACGTACCGTCCATACACTGCTATTCTTTCTACCCGCATCTTGTTGCAACCATACAGTTATACATAGAGTAGGTGAGCAGGCCATGTGTCCATCGAACAAAAAGACAAATCAAAGGACGCTACCTATCTGGATCTCTTTTTAAAGTGTGATTAGACAAATTCTTTTACTCTTTTATTATTTTTTGGACGCACTCACAGGCTTGCCTATGGCTCTATTGGAATATTGTGAATTGTGAGTTATTTGCATTCGATTACGTCAGACGACTTGCTATCTATACGTCTTCGCAAAAGAAACCTTCAACGATGTAAAAAGTAAAAATAACAGCGGAAAAACAAAGACCTTCCAACGCGTTCGACAGTGTCGCGCGCGAAGGGCGGAACGGAAATAGCGCGAGAACCGCCGGATGCGAAACGCACCTGCCCTAATTACGAAAGCAGAGGAGATGTCTTCCAAAGCTCAAAGTGATATCTGAAAATTATCATTTGCGTGATTTTAATGCGTGAAAGCTCTGTGCTTTCACTTCTGATGTTATATTTGGCACATGAAGGCAGGTGGCTACAATTCATAAGCTATATTGTTAACGTTATTATTATTATATCATCGAGACGTGCCCTTAACGGGGTAGGCTGAAAGCTATCTTACTATACTTCATACACTTTCAAGTGTAGTTGTCTACTTATTGTTTTAATATCTCATTTCCAAGTAAAAACACGTTATAATCAAGTAAATGCTATAGATGGCGTTACGGGCGTAATAACGGTGTGACGCGAACTTAAACAAAATAGATTATTTTAACCACGCGGGAGAAGTTGGTAGGAATAGTTGGTTTTTAATAAGAATGTCATTATATTATGGCAATATAATGTGGGGTACATTATTTCAATCTACTAGGAGTTCTAAGTTTATATAGGTAACTTTTACTTGGTAAAGTACAGTGTAAAGATAACATCAAGCTACGTCTAGACGCACTGTAATTATTTCGAGGATATCTCCAGACAGTTGCCTCACGAACCGTAAAGTTTCAATCAATTTTAAACCTAATAGTCATTTGCGTTAAGGTCATTCCTTGAGATTACTATGATTGGAATAAGGATTTCACATTCTGCAAAACTTGTAAGCTTATACTTTCAAAATGAGTTTAAGTATACCTACACAAACCAAAGGTCATTTTGTAAACGTAATACACAGTTTCCCATATGACTTGACATCCTCAATTGCATTGTCTGAGTTACTTCTACGTTCAATTGGATGAGTAATTTGTATCGCGCTGGACGTTATATAAGGTAGGGGGAATCTTCTTTCTTTCTATTTTAACTATTGTTAGTGGGAAAGTTAATCAGTAGGTAGATAGATAATTAATCGATCTGAAATTGTATGAAAATTTGAAACACATTATAATGTATGGCCTTGGTCTCGCTAGCGTTCCCTAACAATAATAACCGCGAACATTTCAAGGTAAAGGCGATTTTGTATGTTCTAAGAAAACAAGTCTCACCATACGCCGCTTCCACGTTCGTCTCGACCTAAAGTGGGTTAAAACGTTAGCCGGTGGCATAATAATAAAAAAAAATCCATACCAGTTGTAAGGAAAATGTATCGCTGAATTCGTCCAAGATTTTTGCTCTCCGCAAGTCGAAAACATTGTTTAACGCTCGACTGTTGATAATTAAAAAAAAAACATTTATTTTACATGATATTATCTGATAAGTGACTCGACATAAAATTCCAACTACACGGATATGTAACAAACATTATAATGAATCAGATGGTGTAAATACACATATGTCTACGGGAGAAATGGCCTTCTCATTTCTGTACATTGTATATTACATAATTTCCCGTCCAAAACAAAACACGGCAGCCTCGCCAGGTGATACAAGTCATAACAGACGCTAATTTTACCCGTTGACTCATCAGTTGCCGGCCGCTTGTTTTCATCGGTCCGTTTTCGCGGCTGCTATTGGCGCCTAAATTTAAATCTGGAATTGAATGCGTTCCGTTTCGCAAGCTGTACGTTTAAGCTTTATTTTTTAAAGGAACAAAGGAATCGCGTAGCCAGTGTCTTATTACTATGTAAGTTTGGTTTATATTAAATAGTTTTACTAATAAATCAATTATGATGATTGGTTAACAGAAGTTAAGAATAAATAAGTTTTAACTTAAAATTGGCATTTCGCTGTGTGATATGCCGATTTTATTTAAATATTGTCACCATATGGTCACCGCCCACACGATGGGCCAAAGTTTTATAAAAATGCCACCGACAGCAACTTTAGAATGTGGCGCCGCCTACGTGAATTCATGTTACTTTTGCGAGGAGCTCCTAATATTTATAAGTGATTTGTTCCTATTCTAGATTGCAGAAGCAGAGTATTTGCTCTGAAATCAACGATAGCAACATGGCTGATGTTAAGTAGGATTTCGGTTATATTTCTCGTTGGCGATCCAAGACTCCACGAAAGAAAATATCGTGAGAAAACCTACCCGTTTTAGAATTCTCTTAGATTAGAATTAGACCGAAGGGAAATAGATGGAACTAACATTGGAACCCGAGCCACCCTCATCGATAATTCCACGCAGGAACCGTTAAATCCCGCTATCCGCCATGTTTATTGCAATTCGGTGTGAACACAATTGGAATTTGAATTTGTATCGAATAAGAAACGGTCGCTAGGATCCATATCACTTGCTGTATTGGACAACAATTGTAAACTTGCTTGTTGTGAATTGCTGTGTTGGAAAACTATTGATAAAAAAACTTGGTTCAGTATTCTCGGACATGATGTAAACGAATCAGTTTTTTTTCGCTTAGCCAAAAAATGGTTGCCGCTCTCACGCTAATATGATCGCGTGACTGAAGTAACAACGTCAACACAAAAAGTTGTCTCTAGTATTGAGGTTTCATGCTTTTTGAAGTGCAATGATTTAAATACAAAGTGATATTAGAAAGTCTATTTGTCAGAGGAGCCACCAATGTATCAGCGGACAAGATAGGGAATTATGACATTGAATTGGCGATCCGCAAGAGAGATACCTCGATTCTAGACCAAAATTAACAAAGTGACTTAAACAAGGATGAGTGGATATAATGGAAAAAAAGATATTTGAAAGTGACATTTTAAAGTTTTAAATAAATCGCCACATCTATCTGCAAAGCCTCGGGCGATGTTCTTAGCATTCATCCGACGATTGTCTGCCTCGGCTCTTGATTTCACATTCGTCTGTACTGTGCGAGTCGAGTCGACTGGTGCCTTTTCTTGATCTACGTGCGCTAAGAGAGAAATTTTGAATATACCGGTATATGGATGTTGTACCTAATCGTCAGATGATTTTTCTGTTTCAGACATTGATGCAGAAAATAGTTATCAATAGGTATACAAAACGTAAAGTGATAATCATTGTTCGTGGTCTAAGTAATAATAATGGAGAGGGAATAACGTTATAGTTATCGAATCTTGAATTTGAAACTTTTGAAAAAAAAAGACTTTACATTTGCCCAAATAAAAAAAAGTACTTCTTGATCAGCAAAAGGTCACTGGACGATTGATCCAATCAAATCAAGGCATCCGAATGATATATAAGTTCTCATATTCGAATTTCAAATTGAAAACTAAGACGGTTTATCTCTCAGTTGCCAGACCGTATTTACAAACCTTGACTCCTCTGTGACAGTCTGTTCGCCCTTGACCTTCAACGGAGAACGCTTGTGCTGTTCCACGTCAAACGAATTTCTGAGCGTTGTTTATGTTGTACGCGAAAGTTCCCCTGCATTTTGTTGGCCCTCCGTCGCCGCTCGTTAGTAGTACTTGACGTAATCATTGAGGACGCTGTCGGTTTTAAATACATTGTGGACATTTTCCAAGGCATTATGAAGATTTTCAATCGTATTGTATTGAAATATATGACTATGTCTTCATTGGTTTTTAAGCTACTCGCAGGTATATACGGTGTTTGGCAAAAGGTTTGCCGGCCATATTTCGTTCCTGTTTGCATTTCAGCGGCATCTTAGCGACTTATGAATAAGACCAAAGCTCTTGAAATCACTTTCCAAAATATATCTTCGAGATGAGCACCCTGGGTTTTGAGCCAGTTGAAGTCCAGTTTAATCCTCCATCGTCAGCTCAATAGTCGGGTAGCCAAGAGCGATTTAACCAAGTGCAAAAAATTTCACACTCATTGGGCCACTACCAATAGAAGGCTTTTATCGAACACCATTAAGACCATGCTGCATTAGAATAACTGACCTTAGTTTCACCGCAAAATTATAGGTGGGGCTGCAGAAAGGGCGCGGCATTTGCTTCGCCCTCGAGTTTTAGGGGGTGCCAGGGAATCTAAATAAGCAAAGTTGGGGTGCCTTTACCTATGAATATAGTTATATGGTTCTTGTATTTACAGAGGGTAAGTCGAAATGATTACAAGCGCTCGGATTGTTAAAAATTTGAGGTTTGATTGATCAAATGTTTAATTGGATTGAACACGTCCAATTGGTATCAGTTAAATGTCAAAATGAAATATTTTTTTTACATGTATTTATTAAATATGCAATCCATATTAACATTACAGACAATGTGGGGAAACGCGTTTGTCAAAATGTTCAAGTTAAATGAATTGTGGCGATAGGCGTAATACATTTATGTAAATACTGGGGTGCCAAATTAACAGACTACCAAACAAAGTAATACTCTAATTGAACTTTTCTCTCCTTGAACTGAAAGAAACTCATCTATTCAATCAACCCTCAGAAGACCACTGGTGATAGGCCTCCTGTAAAGAGACGCGACTTCGACCGGTCCTAGGCCTTCTGAAGCCGTCTTTTCATTACACCACTTCGAAGCACATAAATATAATGAAATTTATTCCCGCTGACAATCGACCAATTTGTTTGTGGATTTCTCCCACGTCAATCAGCGAATACTCAACTTGATTGCAGCGGCCGGGAAGTGTTGCCGCATTGCCGTGTCCCAGATTTTTACAGCGTAGGCAATAATCGATCGACGAGATGGCAACATTTTATTTACCACAACGTATCAATAAAGATTGATCGTGGACCGAATCCGATTATCCTTTTACGACATATCAGTGTATTGTTCTTTTATTGTATGCTATTGTTTTTTTTATGCGAAGAGAGCAGGAAAAAAACAGTCTCAAGCGGTCTCCCTCCCTCTGCTGCCCATTTGGACATATGCAACACTGTAGCTGTTGCTGACAAGACTGTAGTAGTCACCATCTTAGTGTAAACTAGTCCTAACAGGTGCTAATAAAAATGCTACATCAGTAGTAGTAGACAGTTAACAAAAGTGGTCCAGTTAGTGTTTGTCTAGTGTATCTTTGACCGTGGATGTTAGTCTCTCATTCGGGGCATTTGGGTCCAAATCCTAACACGCAACCACCGCTTTAAATAGTTAGACTGCGTTCTGTAACTTGGAATCTTGGGGCAACTTGCACATCTTGAGAGTACGCCATACGATATAACTATGAGAGGAGACTCATATCAGTAGAGGAATGGTAAACGGTTAAAAAAAATACTAAGGGTTTATTGACCGGTTCTATTTTTAATATAAAGGCGAATGAAACTGTTGACTTTACTGACGCATATTTTCAGGTACCTAATGCAATACTTGGTTGTGTCATACTGTATTGTGAGACTGCACAGTTGCGCTTGATACTCTCAAACGGTCGACACCTACGGTCGGCCTTACGGACCGCCCGTCAGTTGAGTGTTGATCACGTTGCAATGTCACCTACATGTTTGTGTTGGTTACATCACATCTACCTATACATATATTGAAATGTCTGTCTGTGATTTCAAATTAAGCGTCTCTCCTCAAGCGTTTATGGGTATTTACATGATACTAAACACAACTCGTAAATCCATTCTTTAGGAATTTCGGCATAAAAAGTAGCATATATATCACCCTATCACCTCCTCTATCTACCAGTGAAAGTCCCATTAAAATCGGTTCAGCCGTTCCCGAGATTAATCAGGACACATAGAAATACATAAAAATGTTAAAAATGATTTATGTTTTAGTATCGTGCAAAATAACTTCAAACACCCGAGAAAACTTCAGTTTTGTTTATATGTTTACGTTTAATGTTTTTGTGCAAAGTTAAACATAAAAGTAATAAAGACCAATGATCCCTACTAATCTCACACAATCGTTGATGCTATCTTCGCACGTGAGGACGTGCCTTTATTGTCCTATAGAAGTTTACTACGAAGCAACGCGCGTGAGGTCCAAAAAAAAATAATTTAAAATCAAGCGCGCTTCGTGTATAAAAAAGTGTCGTGATAAAAACACTGCATTAAATAAGTACAGTACATTGGGTAAAACGACAGATCTCAATGACATCTTCATTATCGGTCCAATTAAACTCGATACGTGTGTATCGTATGACACTTTGTTTCGACCGCAAACATAATAATTAATGCTTTAATGATACGAACTTACTAAGTATATAGAACCTGCTATACGTATAATTATACATTTATACTTTCGTCAGCCACTTTTCCGAGTTTCTTTTGTACCGTGCTCTGTTTGAAAACTATTTTTACAAATTTTTGAATGTGACACTAAGATCAAATTTAATAAAAAATGAATAAATCGATTATATCAAATAAGAACGTACTGTAGATTTTCCCTTTTCAATCAACAAGTGCGTCTAAGCGAGTTTATAGTGTTGAATGAAATCGAAACGCGACAAAAACGCCGTGAATGAACGCGAAGCCTCGTTCCAAATAGTTGCGCGCGCGCACCTTATATGGGGCATGGCGCCCGCGCGCTGCGCTGGCCCGGCTTACGTAATGCCTTAGTATCGGCTACGGGCAGAGACAAGATGACTATCTATGAAATTAAGTTACAAACACTGCTATTGAATTATTCATGTGACACATGTAATCGACTATGCCGTGACAGCAAACGGCATGACGCTTTGGATGCCGTCACGCCTCTCCGTCATCGATCTCTGTTGAATACTTTACAGTACCTACTACTAGTTACTAAAAACTAATTTCACGATATTTGTTAATGCGATATTACTACGGATTCGAATCTGCACCCATAACACGGCGGCGCACGGCTAGTGGTGTTTTATGCTGGACCGGGTCTCCTCTCATAGCGAGGAGCATTTTAGGCTATAGCCTATCACGCTGGCCAAGTGTGTATTGGTAGACTTCGCGCTGGTAGTTGCACAGTTGTATATGGTCATTTTGTTTGACGCGCCCCTCCCTTGCCCCCTCCCCTTTACCCCCCCTCCCTCGACCCCCTCCGATCTTCGAGACGTGACATCAGCCCGCGCGGACGGAGCGGATATAGCTTCCTTATCGCAGCGCCGCCGTCCCGCCCGCTAAAAGAGTACCTACGTCTTATGCGTCGCGATAACATTATGTCATATCGTCTCACTTCATTGCCTTCCATTATAACACCATTATCGAATAAGACTTGTTATTGTCTCTATAATATCAATGCATATTTATGCTGATGGTATAGCGATTTGGTATCCAGTATTCGGGAGTTTGGGCTCAAATCCCTACCTATTTATATTTCATGAATCTCTATACGGCTATGGAATATTTATTTCTGTCTAATTTGTTCAATCTTCACGGCTCTCTCATACAATTTGCTAGCAGTAAATTGTGTTGCTCTTGTTGATAAAGTATTGGTGATAGATCAGGATTTTAAATACTGACTTCATATTTTAGTAGGTACGTATCTCTGACTCCAAAATATTGAATCTCTATAAAATATCAATGCTGATTGTAAATGAATACTTACTCTTGAACCCCTTCTCGTGTTTGACAGGTCTCGAGGTTGGTGATCCTCCACGAAGAGGCCGAAGATGGCAACGCCATGCCGGACCTGGCGCGGCCCGTGCAGGCCGTGTCGCTCGCCGTCAACAACCTCGTCAAGGTACACCAACTTCTAACTATCTACTAACATCTTTGTCTCATAAGATTTCCAGGTAACAGTCACCAACTTAACCCGAAAGGGATAAATGAAACAGAACTTAGCTTAGAATGACCTCCCCTCAGACGGGTCTGTGCGCTATGACATGGGGTTCTTCAAAAGTGGCATTGATAGAATCCTCCAGGGCTGGTAAGGCATTGCTGAAGCTTCTGGTTTCAGCAATGTCCATAGGCGACCGTGACTACTTATCATCAGGTGGCCCGTCTGCCTATTGCCAGTTGAAATATAAAACAAAAGAAACTGTTATAAGCTACTCATTTAGAGTATTGTTAATTCAGCTGTAAGTTTCCATGTCTTCTTTGTATTTTTTTGTCGCTTTATGCTCAATCTGTGAAATCTGGCAATTTGGAGGTCATTAAATGCCCTACCAGGTGGGCCACGAGACGATTGAGTCCTCTGAGGACTCGGTGCTACGAGCCGACATGCCGGGAGCATTGCGGCGAGTGGAGGGCGCGGCCACGCTGCTGCAGCAGGCTTCGGATATGCTCCGTGCCGATCCCTTCTCCGGACCAGCTCGGTATGTGGTATTCTTATATTTAAGTAGATCAGAAGATTCTCATGGTCTTTTGGCTGAATTTGAAGTATAAACTCCAGCAGTTTAGAAACAATCAGGACTGGAAAAAGCAGCAGTAGAAGTGTTTTGTTTCTAAGTCTCTTACTCTGAAACTTCGCAGTAGAATGCTGACAGCTGACAGACAGACAGAAGTTTCTGTTTCCAAGAAAAGACTTGTACACGCATGTTGCTAGAATAAGAGTAAACTTATTTCAATGCTCCAGACGAAATTCTCGAAGAATCATTGTCTCCCTTGGGTACACTTAGTCCTATATCTGGATATGAGCTTGAAGTGTAATGGGGAAGTAGGAAATCCCAATAACAGCATCGCGGAGTTTCTCGCGCGAACGTAAACAGGACGGCTGTCACTCAACGCGCACATTCTTATATTTAGAGACTACGGTAGTGTCAGTGGTCTATTTATATCTCCTCTGTTGTAAATATTGTTGGCATGGCTACAAGGCTCTGGAGCGACCGATTTGTTATTTATGTGAGAATATTTAGGAAGTTTCACTATCCACAAAATGAGGCTCCCAAGGTTTTGTTTGCAGAGTTAATTTATTAATAACTACCTGTCCCCGCAGACGTTGCTTTGCCATATAAATGATATTGCTGTTGTCGCAAGATTTTTTTTTGCTGCTCTTCCCCTATTCATCTTAGCGTGATGTTGTATAGCCTATAGCCTTCCTCGATAAATGAGCTATCTAACACTGAAATAATTTTTCAAAT
>DWQT01001390.1:0-16988 GCA_018244895.1 Myscelus amystis hages
GTTCACCACCACTGACAGATAGTGAATGTGAATGGCGCCACCGTCGATCCGTGCACTACATTTATTTATACATCACAAAGACAATAATTTCGTGGAAATCAGAATAATCATAATTAATATGTATCAAGGATAATCTTATTACTATTGTATAGCTATAATAATCCGGCGTAAACGTACTTTATTATGTATATTTAATTATCATTTTGGATTCTCGGAATGTGTACCTATATATAGCGAGTAGTATATAGTTACAAAGCCAACTCGACTATTTGCTGTGGGCAAACAGGTATTTGAATACTTAATTTTTAATATGCTGTCGCGTGGTCAGTTACGTTACCTACCTGCATTTGCTATGATAGTGGCGATATACCTAAGTATTTAGTTTATTATTGAAAAGAATTTTATAAAAGAACTAAAGTTTTCACATTTTAGATTTTACAATTACCTTGAAAGCCTTAATGATATAATTATTTTCTAACCTTTTTTCAGTGGTCCACTGCTGGACCGGGAATCATCTCGTAGAGGGATTTAGGCCATAGTCTACCATTCTGGCCAAGTGCGGATTGGTAAACTTCACGCACCTCAGAAAATATTATATACTTTATAACGTCTCCAAGGTGTGCAGAAGCCTGTGCGATTGTTTCCTTCACCGTTATAGTAAGAGTGATACTTACATTTTAGTTATAAAACGCACGTAACAACGCAAAGGTGCGTGCCAGGATTGAACCCAGAACCCTCTGAGTAAGTGGCTGAATTTCAAACCACTGGGCTATCACTACTTAATAGTAGGTATATACCAAGTAGCATAGACCAAAAAAAATATTTTTGTTAGTTATCTTTATTATCAGCAGGTACCTAGCTACTTCTACTCTGTTTATACGAAAGGGAAATAGAACTTTAACTTGGTTATTTACAAAACGAGTTATCATTAGAGTAGTGCCTCTAAGGAGTAAAATAAATCCTTATCAAAAAATTGTACACAGTCGTATGAAATAATAAATCGGATTAAAGCGATTTCCAAGTGTTTCAAAAAGTTTACGAATTCAGAATTCAATCATCTCAAATTTCGGTACATTTTATACGGTTCGAATAGGTCAGTAAATAATATTCCATCAAAATATATATTGGCGTGTTATAATTGTATCAACTGACACATGAAACTCTATACTGAGTGTTTCGGTCCCGCGCGCTTGCTCCAATTCATCGTGTCATTTGACAGACCTTTCTCATTTTACGTGTACCGGGTATGAATTAAAACGTGGCGCTTTTATGTTTAATTTTAAAGTGATGCATTAAAATGAGTTACGTGGTACATAATTAAGAGTGCCGATTATAAAATAGTTAAAATACTTTTACTTGCTTTTGTGAGTTATTTCTTCGCCACACTATTAACTATTTAGGTAATGATTTCATTCTAAATTCCCTTTTTTATGTAGATAATCAAGCGCATGGGTCATTTCAATGGACAGTGTAAAGCGGTAAACGTCAAAATGTAATTCTACTAAACGAGATATATGATTTATTAACAAACAAACAAACTGAATGCGCTTAAAAAAATATGAAATTTTCTGTGCCAATTGCCTATCTCTGTTTTAGCAAATTGATTATTTTTCAGGTATATCACTGTCTTTTAAATTCAGCTATATAAACAATGGTACCTATCTATGTATAATTGTAGGCATGGCCATAACATGCCTTGCTGTCGGATATTCAAAACGTTATTGTACGGTCTAGTAGCCCTATCAAGTTGCGTGAAAATTCTTTTGACACACCGACTTGAAGACATATAAACAAAAATTTACATTATCTTGCGTATGCTTACAGACGTGTTATTACAAAATACATAAATATTTAAGTTTGTCTGTGTCAATGATAATATGATCGCTGCGAACTCAAGTTCTGCGCAGGCGTTACGTGATGCCTGGTAGGCATGCCGCGTGACTTGTTTGCCCTGATTTTGTACAGGACTTAAACAGAGTATTGTAATTAAATATTGTAATGTGCTTCAATATATCTAAACAAACAATTTCTATCAAAAATTTTACTTATGAACACTAAGCGTAATTAAATACTAGCTAACGTATTTTTTTTTCATTACAGATCAGCGTCATCCCTCCCAGACGACTTCGAGGATATCATGGCCAATGGTAACCAATATGTGACCCCTGCTGCTAAAGAGTCAGCAATTTAACTTCTCTTCGAGCAGTGCCCAGGGTCAGAGTGAATAATGGGAAAAAGCCACGTTCGGATCAAGTTCGCACACTCCATTGGTCCGCCTATTAACTCGAACACGCTGGGCACATCCGAGTAGCATCATAGCTAACACCTTGTTACACGCACTTCAGTTACCGACGCTCTAGCGACTGCCAATAAAGTACAAGTCATACCGGGTTTTAATTGATTATTTAAATTTAGATATATTTACTTAAGTACAAAGAGAACGAGAACGTGAAACGCGGGATTGTTTAATGTAACTTTTAAAAAACGAACCGAGAAGTCGGTTGAAAATTGAAACGGTAGTCATGACGGCCACTGCTCCAGAATTGTCAAAATCGGATTTTTTCGATTTCGTAACGTCGAATGAAGTTACTGACGCGCAATATAAACAACAGATGCGTTCTGTCAACGTGTTCATGGAATCGCCTGACTCAAGATCGAACCCTTTATTATCAGAGGAACCAAAAGAACAAAATAATAACAGCTTACTCGGTGTATCGGGCGGGCAATCCAGTGCCAATACCAGTATGGCAACTGCTACTACATCTAATACTCTGGAGAGTTTTGACTCAATATGGAATGTGGATCGTGACCGTGACCGTTTGGAAACTGCTATGCTAGAAGATCTCAATAAATTTTACTGGAATCAAGATAGTGAAATTAACAGCTCGCATCCCTGTACAGACACTTCTATTTCAAACAAACTTATCAGCAATAACACAGATGGCCAAATTTACACACTAACTGTTCTTAATCAAGACATAAATGAATCAAATTCGAGTAGATATTGGGGTAAAGATGAAGATGTTTCTATGTCGAGTCCTACGGATATAGAACCAAACCCATCTTTGGATTTAGAATCCATATTAAATATGAATGGATTTCCTAACGATTTTAATCAAGATTCACTTCATTCTACCATACTTCCAAAAGTTGAAAATTATAATTACGAGGATGGAGACTCAGAAACACAGACCACTGACATGAGCACAAGTAGTTTAGTGAAGATTGAGCCATTTAGTTATGATGACGGTGATTATCAAAGTAATGACAAAAAGGAAGATTCTTCACGGAGCCCTATAATTGGGACAGCTACTATACTAGAGGGTCAGGTTGAGTACAATAATAATAACAATGACTGGAAGTTAACAGACCAAAATACTTCTAATGAATCTTTATTAAGAAGTGCATTACAAGGAAAAGCTTTTATCCGATACAGTACTATACAAAAAAATACAATAACTAAATTAGATGCAGAAACGGAACTTAAAAGAGTTATAATTAATAACAATAATAAAGCGGACGTTCCTTCAATGTACCCTGATAACAAAGAAACGGAGCTATTAATGGCTATAGCTCCTGAAAATGGAAACGTCAATATATCGATATTACTTGATGATCCCACTACTGCTGTTATATCTAATGGCGATAACCCGACATCGACGCAAAGTGTTGACGATATTTTACTGTCACAACTGGATGCAAGCTATCCTGATGATTACGAAAAACTAAAACGGATAGCAACAGAGTTAGGGGAGTCCGTACAGCCATTTTGTTCAGTGGAACCTCTTGATCCCGCGCGCAGCGTTTATAATATTCACCACGTAAACGGCGAGTTAGTGACGATGATTCCCGCTAGTGAAGTTCAGCTGCCGCAGCACTTACAAATAGTGACAGCGTCGCCGACTGTAACGAGTACAAAGTCAGTTGGCAAAAAATATAGAAGAATACAGAATAAAAACTCGCCGCCGTCAACACAAACGCAGTCCGGCACGGCGATTCAAGCTGCCACATCAACATCAAACGGGGTTAGGAAAGAGCGGTCCCTCCATTACTGCTCCATTTGTTCGAAAGGTTTTAAAGACAAATACTCAGTGAACGTACATGTGAGAACGCATACAGGCGAGAAGCCTTTCTCATGCTCTCTGTGCGGTAAAAGCTTCCGGCAGAAAGCACACCTTGCGAAGCACTACCAGACTCACATAGCTCAGAAAAGTGCCGCGGCCAATGGCGCTTCCAAACCCACAAAGCAGAGGTAACCGTACTGCCGACGGTGCTTCACTTTCGTCTGCATTGATAGTCAATTTGAACAATGATACAGTGATAAAGAGTGTATTTCTTTGTTATAGAATACGTAAAGGCTGAAATATCACAGATGAATTTGGTAAGGTGCTAAATGAAATAGTAATAATATGAGGATAAGGCAATACGCAGAAGAAACGTGTCTAACATACTTGGCCGTTATCATACTTGTTAATTTGTACGTAATTCCGCCCGTTACCGAATAATGTTTAGCTTTAGCTAGTGTTAGCTAAGAACAGGTACTATTAAGTGTTTTTACTTCGAGATTACTATTAAGACTACATTCCGTATTTATTAGATGAATGTGATGATAATGATAACATGTATTTTTATGTCTGCTGCAAATTTTTAATGTCCGTAGCAATTTGTGTTAAATAACGACTATCTAATCCTCTTAATATTACTTTTACTGAGTACAAATGAAACTATCAGATAAGTAGCCAACAATGATGAACAGCTTTGGATTACCTATTGCTCGCTGCGCTGTAATTTCTCCCGCGGTGCGACCGACTAAACTTTCTAAAAAATAAAAAAAAATCAGAGTAAAAGAACGGACATTCAGTACTCAACATCTTTCACCGCTCAACTATCGTATTTTGCATTTGTTTAACTCTATATTCGGTTTCTCGTCTTTTTTCATATGAAGTTTTAACAGAAGCGCCGCTTCTAATTTTATGCGGTTGCTAAAAATACATTTTCTAACAGTTGGCAATTAAAAACTGCAATGTACACTGCGTGTAAAAGGTTGAAAAAAAACTACCGAAACTATAATCACTTCATATTATGGATCACTAGATACTTCAAGATAATTATTTGATATTCTATATCAGACAACACAGTGAAAGGTACCTCAATTCCAACATCATGTCTTTCGCTTATACTGGGAAAGGCTTGATTGCTTCCAGATTACTATAAATTTGATATACAAGTGGTGTTTCAATCGCGGTCTTTAAAACTGTTCTCCCTTTCTCATCTAACAAATTGCCCTTTCTTTGTTCTACTCGTGCACTCGAAACAAAAGCCGCGCCTTTAATCTATAAGGGAATCTACTATTTACAACGACGCAAACTTGGCATTTATTTTATGAAAACAAAGTTGTGATAACATCTGTCTTCAGCAATTTATTATGTAATATGTTGTTAGAAGTTAATACTCATTATTATTATTTGTAAAGTGCACATGACTTATGCATACACCCATGGTTTTCAAATCGTTGTACAATCAAAGTATTATATAAACTATTAATACATAAAATATAGATAGCGATCAACATGGCGTTTAAATTGCAAGCTGGAGAACGCCAATATGTTGGTGTAAATGTGTGCATATTATTAATTGCAAACTTTACCTTAGAATTTTCATTTCATTATAAAGAATTAATTCGACTTGACTAGAGGCGGTTGATGTAGGACAATAACTCCACACTTCTGGTTATAAAAGATAACGGAGCGTTTTTAAATAATAATGCGTCATTAAATCGATTTATTGCGCTACTCAAGCGCGAAACACTGCAGTTTTTATCTACAATTTGGAGTATTTCAAGTTGTTGTTTCTATTTGTCTATTTCTGTAATAGACATTTATCATGGTAAAGTAAAGCATTATAATACTCTGTATTATTTTGTTTTCATTGTGTTATCTTAGAATTACATATATGTTTCATATTAATTATAAATTAAAAGTGTCACAAATTATGAATACTTGCCGGATATACCTACATATTATGTTATTAGCTTACATTAACACATTCTACCGTGACATGCGTATGAGTATTGTCATCAATGATGTACATACATATATTTGATTCAGCAAATTGTTATTAGCTTTTAAAATTTTGATGCCTTTTTAAACATTAACTTATGTGAGATGTGAGATACCAATGTGAGATGCTTACATACGTATTTTGCGAAAAGATTTATTGTATTATCTAATTAAGCTAACTTTCCAAGCCACATTTGGATCTGTGATTCTTGTACACAATGATTAGTTTAAACGTCCATAAAAATTGAAATAAAATCTACGTATCCGACAGGCGTTGGACGATAGTTTGTACAGGACATTGATATGATATTACAACTGTTGTACAAGTTACATTTCATGAGATTATTATACATTTATTCTGAATATTTTTATATTTATTGTACTAATGTTACATATATAGCAAATTTATTAAGGTTATGTAATACTCATCAGCATAGTGCAAATATACGTCTTTATATATTTAAAGAAATTTTCAAATCAGGTAATGATAACATGGTGTTTAATATTTTGAGGTGTACTACTTTTTATCAAGTAATTTATTAGTGATCGAGTGTAATACGATTCTGTACCAGTCCAAGCGGCCTTTTGTATGTCACTTCCGAATATCTTGCCAAGTTCACATTTATGGTCACATAAATATCTAATGTTATAAGCGCATATCTTACTATTCAGTAATCAGATACTGCGTCGTGATGGTTTTGACTGACTGAGAAATTAATACAAGTATTCCTCAATATATACTTGAATCAACCACTTAAAAACACATAATGTTTGTAACTATTAACATATCAAAGAGATAACAATGTTACTATTTTATTTAAAAAAGTATGCACTTATTACCTTGTGAGCATTATGGAAATAATAACTTCCCATAGGAAATTATTAAATTGCAAAAGTTCAAAAACCGCTCCTGAAAATTTGTTACATCTTTTAGATATTCCCGAACAATATAACATAGCACAGTGGCACGCTATTCTCTTAATCATTTTATGGTTTTAAGGTGTTTTTAAAAGTTATAATAAGTTATGTACACAACATTTACATAACTTCAGTTCTTTCAAAACTTTTTGATGTACTCTTTAAAATAATCTTATCTTCTGAAAACAATATCTCTTTGATGTATAAACCGATTTCGTCATGAATACCTGACCTAATCAAAGGTCCTCAATGTTTTAGGATATATAATTAAATTATCGATTTAGACCTTAGAATTTTCCTTAACAATACTCATTATTTGTATATAGGTATGTATATCGGACAGATGTAAGAGGAAAAATAATTCGAGACATAAATTTTGCTCTACCACTTGTATCTCATTAGACGGTATTTTAAAATGTTAGCGAATTTATAGGTTATGTAAGTAATTAGATATTTTCGAGAGATTTACCAATTAGATGTAAGAAACTATGGCTACCTTATTGTATTGTATATGCGTTTGCATTAATGGTTGTTAATATATTCATGTAATATATTAAATTATGTTGGTTTATTTGTACTTATTTCGAAAGGATTTATTTTTATAGATGGATTATTATTGCATTTGTTCCTGAGTTGATTATTAGATTTTATTGATAATTCCTTGTTTATAAGACGTCAATGTTTATATTGAACATGAGTATTTTAACAGTTATGTTGTAACAGTGTAAATTTGAGGACGACGTGGATGACAATAATAAATTATAACGGCTCTCATTGTATTTTTGTAAATATTTTAACGCGTTTTGTTATCTATGGCCATTGCTCAATTTTTTTCAAAATTAACGTGAGCATAATATTATCCACTTCATCCTTAAGCTGGACCGTCCTGTACAATACTTTCATTATTTATTATAGAGATACGGTTAAGTGAAAAAAGAGAAAACAAAACAGTAATTTTATTTTGATTAACCCGAGCTGTGATTTTTGCTTATGTATTTCTTTGACACAGCGTCACTCGCTAGAAGGCGGCGATGAGACTTGTAGAGGTCAGAGTAGCTGCATTATGGCACCTACGCGGAGCCGCACATTAAAGTCTTCCACAACTACAATAAATATCAGCGCGAAGCTTTACGTCCTGATACAATTTGCTAATTAAAAATCATCAAGGCTTTCATTCAGGTATTCGGCATTTACCAAAAAAATAGGTAGATGCCTCACATACCCTAACGAAATCACTTTATTTTTCATTACATTTAAATGAAAGCATCTGTTTGACTAACAATTTACTAAAGGAAAATAATTTTGAATAAGTCCTTCGGGAGACGCATAAGCTTCGCGCATCGAGCATATTTTTATTTTTCTCTAAATTAAATATCTGTAGTAACGTTTTAATAATCTGGTCACTCATATCAGTATCAGATAAGTTCTATATAATGTAATGAAATTTGTAGCTACCATAATTTTTACAACATTTACAGTTTTGTATTGAATTTCTTATATTTTTTACTTTCCTATTTTAGTTTGCTAATAAAATGTTTTTATAATATAAATACTGTTTTAATTTTACTTTTCATTTATAACTCGTAACACAGGCTCTGTAAATTAGTAAAAATGAACTGCGAAAGAATGCACTTTTTTAAACCTCTGAATGAGTCTCTATACCCAGGGCTTCATTTAAAAGAAAATACTTTTGGTTAAGTTAAAGTCAAATTCACTATCTGCATGTAAAGTCGCCAACGAAAGGCTAGATTCAAGTAAATGTGTATTTAAATCATAGTAATGACGTGCTTCCATTTGATGAACCTTATAAAGTTGTAATAAATGCGCGATAGAAGTAAACGACGGGAAATAACATTCATCAAGCTACGATAGTCGGGCGGCCGCCTCGCCTGCGGGAACAACTTAACGTAATGTGACGTAATCCGAAGGTTGCGCTGTCATATCGTACCGGGTAATAGGAACAAAAAACACACTCAAATAGGGAAATCACTAAACGTCACAACATTTTATATCTAATAAATTCGCGAAGAGTCGAAATTATTTTATTATTTTAAATCTTAAATGCAATGCGTCGCATGGTGGATTTTCTATAACAAAAATAGACAATAGATTCTCGATCAACGGGCCAAGGCATAGAAGATGTGAAAAGTGCCAGCGTTAACGGTAAAATATATCCGAATCTAGGTGACCAATACTTAGGGCAGGGCTGCCAATCAGGCGAAGACAATATAAATGTACTGCTACTGCCTACTACTCAATCTATTACTGGTTAATATAAAAAAAAATATTTGAACAATAAATAATTATTCTTACTAAATTGCATCGGTATAGCTTAATAGACTTTCTGGTTTCGTAGTGAATAGTGAACTGGATTTTAACTTAAATCTTGTCCTGTAATTACAGTCGTCAGGAGGTGTAGGGGGTGGGCACGATGAGACGCGATGGTCAATATTAGCTTCAGTGGCCATTACCACATACTGTGGAATATAATATAGGTAAGTAGAGGGACTTAAATGTTTTCTTGGGCCAATTAAACGTGCCTAATATAAACCAGATACACACTCTATTATTCTTCATTGTAGTGTAGCGAGACATGCCAACAAAAGCACGTATATTATTATACAGATAGCAAAACGTCTTCGACAAGGTATTGTTTCAATGGGTTCCGGCCAACGCAGGGTTGGCAAGCGCTTTACATCTAAAGACTTATTTTAGGATAGACAGTGGCCACTATATTTTGAACTAAGCTTTTATTTAATCATTTATGTTTTTTTCCACTAATCATATATGACCGAGATAGGTCAAACAATCAGATATAAATACATAGTAACATTGTACTTGAAAGAGGTGTAGATATAAACAATCTTGTTAATAATGTAATAAAATTATAATGTGATCTTTGTGAGTGTAACCGTAACAAAATAACGACACCTCAGGAATTTAGCGAGTGAACAGCCCTAGCGCAGTGAGCTACGGCTACGCGGTAATTAACTCTATTGTGGCCAAAGAGATCCTATCGATGCAGCGAACACTTCCGATGGATTTACCTCTACATACCTGCTTTCCAGTCATTGTTTACAGCATGAAGTCTTGCTCTTAACACATACGAGTATGTCTGAAGTATATAGGTACGTCCTTTTAAAAAAGACAACAAAGTTGTCTTACCGAAGAGCTACAAAACGATGTCCTTAACATTTATCCTTCAAATCAAATTCAATCGAACGAATTCGTTAGAATGTAATAATACTTAATATCCAATAGTGACCATTAAACTAACTATAATCAGTTACGCTTACAAACTTCACGTGGGCGGTGTTGCGGGTCAGAGAGTTAATGCATACATAAAACCGGAGTGCAAGAAAGCGAACAGAGAAAACGAAAAGGCACCTTAATTTACAATTTAACTTGTTATGTGAATATCGTAGTATAGTGTGTGTTAGTATAATGCACGCAAGAAATTAATCGGACCATATTTACATCTTAAAGACATGTGTACCTACACACTCCTAAATATATGAATGCTTGTTAGAAATGTAAACAGACGTCTGTGATTATTGTGAAGCACGCTAACTTTCTAAATTTGATGGGCCGTCAATTTTATCAAAGCTTTGATTTTTGAATACATATTTATTCAGCGAGTTTATGTAAGATTCATGTCTCTATAAGGTAATCGGCTAAGCACTTCGCATTAACGAGACACTAAGGTCCCGATGATTAAAAATTGAATGATTAATTAATTAACCAAACACATGATTACTCATTTGCATTGATCGAATTAACAATAAGTCTTTTCAAATGACGGGCGCACCTGGTGTACAGCCGATTCTATATGCTATAATATCTGATGCCAGCAACTTTGTCCTCGTTTGTTTTGTTCGATTTTAGTAACTTTAATAAGGTCTACTCAATATATCTCGGAAAATGTTTCACATATATTATAAATCTATTGTTTAATGTCTTCGTAAGATTTCCAACACTCAGTATCATCGAAAGTATCATCATCAAGTATTATCAGAAGTAGATCGAATATACTTAATAATTAAAAAAAATCAACTAATAATTGATAAATCTGTCTTACATTAAGCACGTGTCAGTAAACACTAATAGATATGAAAATGCCGTCTTTGTTAACTATTTGAGAATCTGTAACCCCTTTAACACATGACCTTGCACATTAGAGTTAGGCACAGATCAAAGAAGTTATGTGCTGGGGCTGTAAAATAATATGATATATTTATTTAATAAAAAAAAGTCGGTTGTAACTTAAACACTTTTAATTGTGTATTAAAAAAATTAAAGATACAATTAATTTGTGAAACGTAAAATAAATAATGTTAAATTAGGTTATTAAATATTTACTACAAACAGAGTCTACTTCTTAGGGTCTCTGTACACACCCATAAAGAGTACAGAGTTAGTGGGGTGCTCGTACACAATGTATACGAAGGGGAAGTTGGCAATAAATACGCTGGGCTCGACAGGCCTCGAGGATCTGAAGCCGAATATCGTAGAAGCTGCCGCAGCCACGGTTCCTGAAATTGAAAAAAAGTCTTGCGGTAAATATATGTAAGTATTGGTGTGCTGCTCGAGACGTCCCTGTATTAGTAATATTATGTGCAAAGTGACAATTGCAAAGTCGAACCTTACTCATGTTAAGAACTGTTTTCATTTTCTCTTAATAATTAAGGAAAAAATCATTCATTTGTTAGAAAAATAAAATATTTATTAAAATATATTCACTAATTTCAATTTGTGATGGTAGAAGCTTGTGTAGTTTTCTTATGAAGCTTGATACCCGCGGTTGTAACTAGCTGATTGGAACTAGCTTCTTGGGGTTTCGGATGATAATAAATTCAGTTAACATTTGTTGAAAGTAAGGTACATATTACATACATGTTTGAAATGAACATTCTGTTCTTTAAAATTTTGTAATTATTAGGTAATGTGGCTAAGTAATTTTTAAGACTGTTAACAATAATTGCACCCAATCAGAACAACAAGTGTAAAAAAATAAAAGCAGTTAACTTAAAATAGTTTACATAATAAAAAAAACCGTTACACAACGAAGGACAACTGAAAAATTACTGTGTACATATTTTAAATCATCACCGATATTGACGTTTTTTTAATTTGATTTCAGTTCTTGAATTATTAGAAAATGACGCAAAATCTTAACAATCAATGTGTTGTTTTATCCTATTACAAAGGTTAGCCAAGATATCGGATAAAAGTTATATATGTTTGTGCGGTTGTCAGCTGAAGTCCGCATTAATTAAACCGCAAGCAAACCTGTTTAGTTGACCTCGATTGACACAATCTTTAGATACTTAAATTTAATTTAACAGATAAAGCGGACCGAGTTTTTTCAATAATTTGAATGCCCTCAATTGATATCGATCAAAAAATGTTTAAGTACATTACGATAATAATGTTCCAACTACTGAATTGGTTATGCTTTCTAATATATAACTGAAATATTCGGGTTGAAGCAGTCACTCCACGCTCGACCTACACGCAGATCGATTCTGTCTAATGAGAACCCAATTATGAAGAATACCAATCTTATAAGAAATAATCAATATCTGTAGCTATTCTTTTTCTATGACTATGTAAATACGTAATATATGTTTATTGCGGCTGTTTATTACTGTTGCTCATTAATTCCCAAATTTTATTTTTACAAATTTTAATTGCAATGTTATCTAGAAAATAAAAGTTTTGTTAATAAATTTTACAACACTTGCTATTACAACTGTAAAAGAATAGTTTTGTGCACACATTAATGCATGCCGGATTCTTTTGATTTTTGAAATCGTTTGCGAATAAAATAAGAAGTTACCAAAATAAATCGCTTAGGACTTATATAACGGAACATTATCTTAGAAAGCAGATAGATGTGTAGGTACGAAGAGTACCATAGAATATGGAAATTAGGCACATTAAAGTATAAAAATGAGGCTCATTTAATGTTCATATTCGTGCATTATTCGTGTTCTTTAATAGACAGCTTGTGATATAATAATGATATTAAGAGATTAATAATTTTGATGTTACTAGAATATCAATCTGTGAAAAACATTTATCGTTGTCAAACTATGATTATTGTAATAATTATAATTAGTGTAAACACACACATCTATATTTAGTAAAGCTTACCTTCTTCGTCAATCTGTATTTTAGCTTTATGAATAGCGTCGTCGAATATAATTCCAGAGTCCTGCGTCAGTGTGCTGAAGTTTGACGTAGCCATAAATAGGTCGCCGACACCCATGGACTCCAGGATCTATATAGGAGATATAAAAAATATGTACAACTTTCTACACCGTTATATATGTTGCATAGATCTGTTACATTTCATGAATGTACATTATAAATTACATTAACGTCTTTGAAATCCAACATTTAGAGGTTACTGGTTTAGTTATGTTGTTTCGCGACATGGGCATGTAGGTTTTTTCCTGTAACTTTTCAAGAGTTTTGTTTTATTTTATTGTTACGCCTTTCGTGATGGTAACAGTAATAATATTATGAGAGTGTACATGCAACGATAGGTACATCTGTTTAACGTTCGGTTCAGGTGTGAGGTAGGTGGTTGATTTGTCCGGCGGAAATGTTCTATACGACGCGGCCGAAAGTACGCGATGATGTTTTAGGTTAATTCGTTATTTTGATAGAATAGTCCAATCTCTTATATGCCATACGCAGGGGAGCCATGCTCAATCCTGAGAGTGCGAGTGTTCAACAGATAGTAAAAGAGGGAAGATGAATGTCCCATGCTTATCTTTGTCTAATTACACATGCGCAGAGAAATAATCATGGCGCGTTCTTAATTTAAATATTTTGAACCTTTTTTAAGCACACCTTAAAAATGTTTGTGCTTTTTTTGTAAAAGGAACATTCGTTCGAAATTTTTCAATAGTATTCATCCATTTTGTTTTTAAATCATTATCCGTTGGAAATCTAAAGGTAAAAAAACAAGCCGAATCAAATACCTCTTTTAATAATTTCTTTTAAGACATTTCGTACTACCGAGAAGGCTTTTGATGTGTGTATGACAAATTAAAACTGTGAATTTCTTCAGTTTCGACCAATAAATAGAAGAAAATAAACTTTGACACATTTTTAAATGTGATCATAAACAAGAAGACACTATATTAATATAATTTCATCTTGACATAGTAATTTTAAGTTGACAGTTAAGCTTTAATGAAATAAGTCACTCCACGAGATTCAATAAAACTAAAGCTTTTACTTCACGATATGATACTCGTACAATGTATAATGTAATGTGTTTATGGATTTTTTAAAGTTTATTTTTATTAATTTTAGAACATATAAAGCTTGTTTGTAAATCTGTTCATTAGCATTAATTAATTGAGAATAGTAACAAAGTTATATAAATAATGAGGAGGCGGACAGATAGCCCGGAAGGCTCAGGTACAGCGGAGACGCTGTGAAGCCGAGCGCCGCGTGTTCAATGGGGGCAATGGGACCATGAGTCCAGCGCGGGTACACACGGAGTAGGGTGCAGCGGTACGCCATAGTGTGTCGTGGCATTAAGTGTAACGGACAATAGATATAAAGAGCGATAGTGTCGAAATTTCTAACACTTATGAATTCCGCTTTGGACAAAATGATATTTGTGAACGTACTCACTGACACAAAATACATTTGTATGGAGCCTAGTGCGACTTACCGGTCGGAGTGGCAGACTTTTTTCGACCGTAAATTTTGGTATTTCGACGATTACTTCACGATCCATGTAATCCTCTTCGACAACAGCGGCAAGACGTTCTGGTGTTAAATTTTCGATAATTTTACTAAGTCCTGTCGAATAAAAAAGTAAAATATTGGTGTGTCTCCAGATACAATCCGTTATTTTTAGATAAGCCTGAACGTAATGGTATCAGTCATTGAATATAAAAAGGATAAACGCATCGTCAATAAAAATAGTATTCTGTTACAAAGTTCGTTTATTATTCTCTTCATTGTAGCAGTCTACCGCCGCTACTGAGCGATGCCTCCTTTAATTTTAATTTATTGCTAGCAGAGGAGAAAAAGGCTATTGTCGTCCAAAAATCCGAGTCCTCGGCCAGAGGTTGCGCGGCGCGGGTCGGGCTTATGTTGCTGTGCAATTCATTTGTGGTGAAGATTTTTGCGGAGCAATCTGACGACACGACAGTTACAGCGGCACGATCAGGTGTCGAAGATTCACCACGAAACCCTAACTACTTAAATTACAAAATACCAACCTTCCTTCATCGAGTACGGAGGCAACATTATGTACATGCTGATGTCGTTGCCCTTGTATTGCAACTGCAGAATCTGAGCCCCCAAGTCATCGTTCACCACTGTAAAAGAAAATGGGATCTGTTTTGAAATATCTGATTTTTAAGCTTATTTTTTAAAGATAAAGATAACGCAATGATTTTTTTCTACTACTGCTAATACTATCATAAAGTTTTTAGTAATATAATTTTTAGTAATACCTATAAATTTTCGTAGGCATTAACTACTGCTACACCGTATCTCAAACAAAAAAACTATAATTTCAGCCAATGTTATGTTACGAAGAGTAATAAACCATATCAAATATTTCAGCACAATCGCTATTAATAGTATTTAAAGCATAAAGAGTAGATCCGCTGTGTTTACAAAGCTTTCGATTAGGGTTCATCAGGCGGCCTGCCAGGATCTGCGAGTTGTAACAATGATCCAAATATAGAAGTATATCGTGACTACAAAAAACTGTCTACACAATTATGTTGTAATCAATATTTAAATTGAAACTTACAGTTTCGTGGTTATTTCCTAAATACTAAACTTACAACTGAACAGATTATGAAATACAGTGATATAAAAATATATTGTTAGCAGTAATATATTTAAATATTATTTGAATTGATTTCGTGACACAGGAAAAATATTTACTGAAATGGAAAGTTCCCTTCTGCCTCATAAACGGAACGAGCGTTTGTCGCGTCTCGGAGACAAAGAACACCTGTTTCTTTGTTCTTTCCGCGGGGAACTTCGAAGCCCACACTCCTTTAAAGTAGGCAGCGTTAGCGAGCACCAACTTCGTGTTCTCAGAAATTCCATTACCACTAATTAAATCCTTTATATTGTTTTTAGTTATGTGAGCCACCCAATCGTTGATAATTTGTCTGGATTCTTCAGGGTGCTCGCGGAAATTCTGAAATATTAAGCAGAATAATTGATTATCCTTGTAAATAATGGCTAGGCCTGAACAATTGAACGACAGAGATTAACGGAATGAAATGTTCACCAGTTTATCAATCTCCTCCGACATTATGTCAAGAATACATTGCCGAACTTGTAGAGTCTGTTCGACAAACATTTTGTTAGCGCTGTTGAATTCATAGCTCCCGCTGTTGTTGTTCAAAGCCCGTGACCTCTTGTCCACTTTGTAAGCAGTCATGAGATTTATTTTGTCCTGTAATGTATGTTAAGTAAAAAAGTTAATGTAATTGAAATACAGAATACATTAAAAGTTGTTGGGAAAAACGTTTTATTTTATTGGTCAATAATAATTATGTGTCAATTCTTAAATATTACATTAAACCTGGGAATAATAAAATGGAATAGTTTACCAATTTGTCCGAAATATGTAACGCATCCTTTAGTGCCACTTCAGTTTGCTCTCCGCTCGCGAAATAGGCCAGCAGCAGAGCGTGATACACCGAAAATGGTGAAAAAAATATGTTTTCATCGGGAACGGCCTTATTTATAGAATTAAACAGTTTTAATGTGAACTCCAGTTGTCCTCTGTACAAATTACTACGCGCTTCAGGGTTTAGCTTTTTAGATGTGTCATCTTTGTAAAAACACTGACTGTTCACCGTTGCCACGGAAAAGTACAATAAAATCGTCAACATCAACATGGTGTACCTGAAAATAGAGAAAAAAGCCTATTAGTAAAAACTTTACAAACATAACAAATCTATATATATAAAAGCGAAAGGTCACTCACTCACTCACTCATCACGAAAT
>DWQT01001391.1:0-16987 GCA_018244895.1 Myscelus amystis hages
TTTTAATACATTTTAATTGTTTATCCTACTGTTTTTTTTAAATTTTAAAGTACATATTTACTTGCTACGCCAAACCCTATATTACTGTTCTAAATGTGCTTTGTACTACTAATGAATATATTATGTCATGTCAGAATGTTCGAGATGCGTTTTATGATACTATTAATGGTTCGCTCGCGGCTCCGCCTGCACAAACGTCGTATACAAAATATGTTATTTCTCTTTTACTTTTTTACAATATACAGTTTTCTTATATATCTATATTTATGTATTTCGTCAAATTTACTGACAAAAATGTTGTGTCTATAAAATAACTTAAAATTAAAAAAAGATCATTAGTACAAAAATACATATATTCGTATGTAATGGCATTTAATTGCAGTCATTTCAATATCCGATTGCTGGACATAAATACCTATAACCAAAAGCTACGAAACGCTTGGATCATATATAAATATGTGTTGCATGTTTATAACGATCTTTTAAGGTATCCGTCGAGGTTTATCGATATTAGTCTAATGGTAACTACAGAAACCTACCCCTCGAATCCAAGAAAGACAAAGTGCAAATTTCCCCAATCGTGATCAAGTCGATCCAGCCTAGTGTCCTTGAATTTAACAAATGATTTGCAATGTCCAACGGCACCAGGGCTCTGAGCGCTTCATTACTATTTTTCTGTATAAAAAACAGTTTGATAAAACTATAATTTTATTACTTTCAATAAATGCAAATATGACATGTACATTAAAAGTTATATATATATATTATTACAGAATGCATTACTTAGTCAGTTGAAAACGTAATTTTCTTTTCTCTTCTAAAAGTCTTTTTAAGTCTGTTACTTCTTTGGTATTGGTATTCATAACAATTTTTTCATTTTCCTTACTTACTGTTTTTCGTTCTTCCAAATAGTTTTTGATAATTTGTTTAGTATTGTCTAGTTCCTGCTTCGCAGACAAATTTTCTGCTTTAATAAGTTTCCTTTTTTTCTCTAATTCTTCGTTTACGTTGATTTTCATTGTACTCAGCCGCTCTTGAAGTTCGGCTATTGACATTTCGCATAGTAAACCTATACCAGATGATTCCGTTAAATCAATAATTTTAGGTAGTTTCGCTTTCTTTGCAATCATAGATAACACTTTTATTTCTTTTATCATATTAATTCTACGTTCTAATTCTTCCTGCTTATCTTTCATGGCTTTCGCTACGATAATTTCAGATTCTTTTTTAATAGCTTCTGCCATTTCCTTTTTTTTCATAATTGCACTATTTTTTGATTGCATAACCTTAAGTTCTAAGAGTGAAAGTTCTTCAACAACTTTTCGATTTTTTTCCAATATTATTTTCTTCCAGTTTTCAATTTCGCTTTCCCAGACCTGCTTCTCTTTTAAAAAATCATCATATTTTTTTTTATTGTAGTCTTTCAACCTCTCTTTAGCAATCACTGCTTCTTCATATGAAATTTGACCCATCAAATGCTTTTTTTCTATATCTATCAATCGTTTTCTCTCTTTTTCTTGTCGATCATACTCTTCTAATTCATTAATTTTAGTAGTGTTTCGACAATTATCCATTAAATCTTGCAACCATTGTATCTCTTGCTGCTCAGTAATTTTTATTCTTCTATTCATTCTTTTTATAGTTGCTGCGGTTTCCTTCACTTCTAGCGGGGGCAGAATTTCACCGCAATATTTTTTAGTTTTCATTATAGGCTTTATGTATTGATCATTTTGAATACTATTAACAGATTGATGAAATTTTTCGCTTTTGCCCTGTGCATAATGACTGTTATAATTTTTCACTGTATGTAACAACTGTAAGGCTTTTTGCTGGTTTTTATTATGCATATGTTTCAATCTCTGATCTATGCAAGATTTAGTTAACATTCTTTTTTCTTTGTTACAAATAGAGTTATTTGGAGTATTGGGTAACACTGCAGAGAGACACTTTTCTTTTCCTTTTCTATTTAAGACATTTGGTTGTATAGGAATGGTAGGAAGCTTACTTTTTTTACTATTCATTTTCTTTACGTAATCAGCATAATTATCTACCATTTCACTAATATATGGCTGCCATTGACATATAGGTGCAATTATTTTGTCTGTAATAAATTTTGTATCGTAATCCGATTCCGCTACTTGGGATATCAAGTCGAGAGTTGCGTTTTTATTTAGAAAACTTGTAACAGTATCTAGTAAACATCGACTTAAATTAAATAAGCATTTGTAGAGATGTTGCGAGTCTGTTGGTGCTATTTGAAAGACAATGCCATAAAAAGTTATTGTGAAGTAGTCTTGCTCTACCTCGGATAAATTGTCGGATAACTGATACGCTATTTCTCTAAGAAATTCGTCATGTTTTTGAATCCCCAAGAATGTTTCCACGATCCAAGATAATTTGGCATCTTCAATGGATTTTGGAGATTTTTCAATGAACATCTTCATATATTCATGTGGCGTAGTGTCACTGGTGGTATCGTAGTCCAGAAGTATATTTCGGATCATTTTAACGTTTTTAGATATGTAATAGTAAACCATATTTTCAGGTTTCTGTTATATTTATTAAATACAGGAACAAAAACGTCACAAAAAATACAAATACGACAAATAATTTTACTGACAGTTGTATATATGGGCCTGCATATTTAATGGCCAGTAGGAAATGCACAGATAAAATACTAAGTTAGATACGAGTTTTCAATTAAATCATTTTTACTTGTAAATATTATTGCTACTCACTAAATAAATCGATTTAAAAAGGAGTCTAAATGAACTTTGCACAGCTTTCGAGAAACAACAAAATTAATTTTATATTATATTTTGTAGTAGATCAATTTATTGAAAAATGAACGTATACAGAAAATACGGGTAGATGGTACTCACTAAAAATGCTCATTATTTTGATCCGCACGAAGACGATACAACTTGAGTTCTATCATCTTTGTGGCTGAACCTCTTGTTCGGTTCGCCGGCATCTGAAACAAAACAGAAGAATCATTTACCAGTCAATCTCCATATTATGTTCCCGTCTTTCAAAGACGGGAGTATTTAATTAGGTAGCGAGTCTGTTTTCGCCGGGCATGTCATTAATCAATCACTCGAGAAGCAAAGCTATTATTCGACAGATCGACACCTCAAGTGGGACCGCTCGATGCACCCAAAGTGCAAGTCACACGACGCCTCTTAAAATATAATAATCGTGTTAAAGA
Source organism: Myscelus amystis hages (assembly GCA_018244895.1). NCBI lineage: Eukaryota > Metazoa > Arthropoda > Insecta > Lepidoptera > Hesperiidae > Myscelus > Myscelus amystis. The sequence continues at coordinate 3,209 of DWQT01001391.1, forward strand.
CAACCATAAAGGCCATATTCGATTAGAAGAATTTTAAACAGGTTCCCGCCTCGTTATCTTCGAGCCTATTGTCAGTCTTTAACTCACATGTCATGTTAGCGGATCTGTGAGTTTCATTCACCTTATAATTACTCTTGATCGGTTTTGTCGGTAACTGATGATCGAAGCGTACTCGTATAAAACTACATATAAATGGTTATTTATTTCCAGTAGGTAGTATAAATGTTTTGAATGGCTCATGAGAATACTACAAAAGATGATTAAAGTTGATGGGCTACGCGCATTTTCCGTTTCACTTGCTGCGCGTCGCCCTCTCCAGCAACCGGCCGCACGCACACTCGACCACGGTGTGCCACTGAGGATCGAGGGTGACTTACCTTCTAACCCTGTCCATTTTGTGACTATATTTTAATACATACACAAATATACTTTTGAAAATTCTGCTTTTATCACACAGTTTTCTTATTGAATACAAAAACATACAAAAATAGTATAACATTTTATTTATTATATTTAGTATGTATATGAACATATATTCTCTTATTTCAGTAACCTGCCAGAAGGTTTCACCATCACCCAGGGTCTACTGGAGGACAACGCCACTAGGCAATAGGTTTGCCCTTTGTAGTTCCTAGTTTTAGGTTACATAAATAAATAAATAAAAATTAAGTAATAATCAATAAACTGTCATGTCATTTTTCGTTTTATTTTCTTTGTTTCTTCCTGTTACTACAGTTTTATAAAGTTCTTAAGATTTATTAAAAATCTCCAGGAGGGTATAATCTTAAGCATGTTAAAAATAGGACCAACCTGTAAAATATGAGACGTGTGGCAATCCTACTCTACTTACTTTTAGAATCGTATTCGTTCTCACCTTTAAGCAGTCGGTGGCTTATTGATTCTGTCAAAATTAATTCAACTTTGAACACAAATCAATTGCAACGTAATATTAGCTGTCAGAGCACGTCAAATTATGGTTCTTAATTGACGATACGTTTTCTTCTTTCTCACGTCTACGCACGACCGCTGCGTTATGTTATTACACTTTGTAATAGAGTAGTTCATTTAAAATTATAGATTATATTGTGTATATTGAAACACTATTTTGTTGTCAATTACTATTCAGAATAAACATTTTCGGTAATTTTTTTCAAACATACTTTCATGTTCCAAACAGAAAGTAGCGAAAATTTTGACGTAGGTACTTGGGGTCTGCAATAAAATGAAAAAATATTAAAATCTTTTATTGACTTGTACTTTTGCATACAATTTCAAATACATTCAATATTTTGATCTCAAGTTGTGGTTGCGCATTCAGACAAAAGGAAATATTATTATAAGCACTGCGATCCTGGGAGGATGTAATATATTACCTCACTGCTGAATTATACGGCAGTGCAGGCGATTCTTGATGTCGGTCGGAAGCAATTAGCAAGCTGAAATATATGTTAATATGTTTAATGATTATTTTTATTGTCCCAGTTTAATAACTTTTTAATATACTTGAAAAATTACAATATCTTTTGTTTCTTTAAATATCTACATATGTGTACAGTTTTTACTCTGAAAATTTTCTGAATTTTGTTACAACTTAACTGTTCAAGTCTTACATTGGTTTTGTAAAATGTATTTTGTAAAATTTTGTAAAATGTTCAAATATACATATTATATTGCATGCTTAATATATACAGACATATAAATAAACGAGATCATAATAAAGTAATCTTGGCTTAAGGTACTCGTAATACTGTTTTTCAATCAATAGCCATTTAACAATAATTAGGAATGAAATTATATATAGTAATATTAAATTCAAGAAGACATAAGACAAGATTCATAGTTATAACTGTTGTCCAGCGAACAAAACCAAAGAGCCTATTATGGAGGCCACCTAAGGAGTGACTTCATCAATCTCAGTGACCAGTTACGAAGGACCTTAACAAAGAGTTATGGGTCTTTATGTATGCTTGCTACTATGTAGGGGAATTATTGCCTCAATTTAATGACCAGACGGTGATTAGACATTGCTTGTCCACGGCTATCGCACTGACGAATAAATCTTGTTTAAATCTCCCAGCGCCCATCAAATATCTGAGATATAACTTTAATGTACAGTATTTCTACTTTACCAAGTGTTTTTATGCTACGTCTTCATGGATCTGTAGTTTTTCTATGATTTTTTTATTTGCAAAATGTTATTAATTTTTGTCTACCTTCAAATCTTAAAATCATCACTATCATCAATGCTTCTGCTGTTCCATTGTTAAAGTGTAACTTGTTTACTATTAGAATATTAATATTTGTCATTTTACCTATTTTAGATAAATATTTACATTGAATAAATGTGTACACATTTTTACTCATAAATCGTAGGTAGTATTATATGAAATAGAAATAGTTAAATGCAAATTGACATAATCAATAAAATTATGTTTTCAAACTGTAAACACGCCCGACTGTTCATCTTGTCCAGTCGACCAGTTATCCATATTCTTTGGACGTCGCGGCCCTCGAAAATAAATTGACATAAATGTTTGCTATTACGACAGAATTGACGTCTAACTTTGATGTACACTCCGTCCAAAATAAAGTTGATGACCAGCAATGTTATTTATTTGTTAAGTAATTTATATAAGGTTAGTTACTGTTTTATTGACCGTATTAAATCAAGCCCCAATAAGGCAGCCATTCATGTTTATTTTTACGAAGTTTCTGCTCGGAATGCTCAATAAATTATCAACGTGGTCACTTTTATCACGGGACTACGGTATCATTTATCAGACGCTACACTCGTATGGACTATCCAGCAATATTATAATATTTAGATGAATTCTTTTATTTCATACGATTTATTTGTGTACACCTATGCATTAACATTATACCGAGGAATATTAGCAGCAGAAGCTGATGACTATTGAATCAGACTTGCTTATTGTTAGATTGTAGCTGTTTTATCCATTTTAATCCACACGTTACTGATTTCTGCCCCCCTTCAGTAGATTAATAGTCGCCGATTTTTGAAACGTGAGTTTAAAGAGTTTCATAGCACGATGGAAGTTGCTAAACACATGTACTGCTAGATTGATCACTGCTCATACGTACATACATATGTAGGTATCGTGTGTCTAGGGCTGGTGCGAAATTTTGGAATTAATCTGTGCATTACACAAGCTTTTACATCTGTCGCAATTCCTTCTGTCCTTGATGACGTAATGCCCCTGCCCATTACCCTGCTCAGTATTCGATATGTTTTATTCATTGTATATCGTATAATAGTTAGGATTTACTTCATCGAGAGTTAAAACTTATAGTGCTGAAAGTTCCTTAACGTAAGAACTTTAGTGTTCCCTTATACTTGCTACTAAATTCCATCGCCTTGGCATATCTATAGCAACATATCGCTATCCACAAATTGGTCCATCTTACTTGCTTTTATTGATTGACAATTGCAGATTTGGATTGCCTTGCCGTGACTGGACCCAAGCATTAGCTCGTATTGAAAACCAAAGAAGCGATTTAATATACATATACATATGTATATAGTAGGTTTTAAAAAATCCTTACAATAGGTAATATTGATATGGATCCTAGATCCTATTATATTATCCTAATAAATAACTTCAATAAACGCTTGCCATACAATTATATTTCGATATATTAAACGTTCTACATATTGAGGTGTTTGTTGTTATTGATTTTAATTACTTTTTTAATGATCTACCGAAATAAATCCGAACTCTGATCGGAAGATAACAAAAAAAGAAAAAGTTCCTGGCATTTTGTGTTCATTAATTAATTTAGAATTTATTATCAAGTTGCAACGCTAATAAGACGGATTTGAATATGGCCGAGCACCTCCTAGCGAGGATATAAATCTTTCCATAAGTTTTTATTAGACCCCAAAAAATCTCTGATCATGACGAACCATTCATGTGTAATTGGGTTCAGCGGCTCCACATAAAATATGAGTTCATGAGGCTTGAGAACGTTTTATAGAGAACATAAATACTTTAGTGTGTTTTTGTCCGAATCCTTTCATACTGCAGTATATTTATACTTATTTCGTCGAAAATGTCGTGAAAATTGTCACACAGGCTGCTTTGTTCAGTTACATCGTGTGTAATGCGAGGATCAAACAAATTAAAGTCGAAATTGTGTTACGGAATGATGTAGCAAGCGTCTTTTGTAATGTAAATGACTCATCGGATACTCCTTTAGAAAGTTTTCACGCCTCTGTTGTTACATAAAGCATAACTGCAATTCAGGCTAAAGACAAAGGTGCGAGACACAGAGCCAACTAATATTGCCATTCAACATTTTCCGAACGAGTTCCACTTCAGGTGAGGTTCACTTAACCATAAAATTACATTGTCCAACGGACATTGTTGAGTGGCAATGAACTGCACTTTGACATAAAATCGCTTTGAACGTTATAAATCCATTTAATTACCTTAATAAAGGGTGATTGAGGAATTTGATAGGAGAAGCATCGCTTTATTCGCCTATGTTTCTTAGGAATAGTCGTTAAGATCTTTATGTTTTGCTAGAACGCGTTGTGCTCTGCTCCCATACTCTTGGGCTGTTATGGTTAGAACAATTTTTATAATGGCTATGTTAACGAGCTTCTGCGGAAGGTAGAGTTTTAAAAGATGTGCTAATATTTCCAGTACAATGGGCGCATTACGCAAATGTGAATAAATTACATGGTTACCGTCGCTAACAAGGTGAAAATAATTATATGAACGATATGTTTCGTAAAACTCACTTTCCATCATACTTTATTATATTTCACATTACCTTTGTCAATCACAAGCGTTTAAATCTACATTTTGTGGTTGAAATAATAACCCTCGTTAGGTTCAACAAAGAGAATCGGAAGATATGTAAATTTGAGAAAGGATCGGATACAAAAAAATACAGGCTCATGTGAGCAACAGGTGCGCTCCTGCTTCCTAATAGCAGTGTTTGTTATATAATTATTAAGGCAAATCTGGCAACATACTTTCTATTCGAATGATACCCCATAGCCACAACTTTCGATTTTACCCCTTTATTTTATCTCCGAATGCGTTGCTTGCCTGTACTATACTGTAGCCACATATTTTAATGGCTTTGCTTTTAGTTTAGAGATTTTTTTACAGTATATCCATGATTTTCTAAAAATTATTGTACAGAAACGATAAAAATATTTTTTTTTCAGTACTTTACAAGTAAGAACCTACTTGATTTTAACGAGTGAAATGAACATGTTCTCTATTGTATAAAACGGTTATTGTCCAACATCTTACTGTACGTATAATTTATATTACTTTAGTTTCGCCAAACAGTAATAAATTTTAAAACCGATTCAAGCGATCTCCTCCGAGTATCATCAGCACATAACACGAATAGTGGGAGTGCAATCGAACATAAATCAAAGTATCAGATTTGCGTTCCTGTAGTCGATGAAAGGTCGCAATCGGCTTAGTTGTGCTACCAGATCGAAATAAAAGCGCACGCAGCCGACCAACACCATTCGCGCACAATGCCCTGCAATCAGCGACACGTCCTATATTTCATGCTAAAATAAAGATAATTCTTGTGAACGATATTTGCGATCTCTTAAAGTGCTCTTAACAAATATATTTGCGCTCGCTTCTTACTTTCTACTATGCAATATGTTGCTTGCCAACTATTAAAATACCAAAAAAAAATGTGTAGGTACATGTCAAGTGAGGATACTAATTAGATATTTTGAGATCGCGCACCAATTTGGAAGTAAAAATAATATTTAAGGATGCAATATCTGATATTTATTGCTAAGCCAGTTGTTGATGGAACAAGGGCAATCGGAAGACGATTTTATGTTATGTTCATGACACAGAAACAACATACTTCTGACGTACCTATTACTACAATAAAGTACTTTCCTATGCATTAAAATTAAGATAGGAAATGCAAGAAATGACAGGGGAATGAAAACGAATGTCAGGTCTGTAAAGTTAGAGATATTTGGCACCCGGTGCTCTCTGCCCACCCTTTTAAGGACCTGGCGTGATGGTACGGTAAAATTAAGATATTTTAACAGATGATCCTTGTATTCAAACAAACTCCATTACAATGTATTCATTACGACGTTAAGGACGCACCTACGTAAGGCACCTATACAATTACAATTCGTACCCACAACGGCGAAAAAGTGGCGGGTGGCAGGCTAGGATACGTAATAAGTGTAATAAGGCATAACTCTGAACCGGCGCAGGCGCAAGTGGTGAGATCGCTCGTAGATCATAAATCCTCGGCAGCGATAGCGCCCACGCCGCGCATCCCAGAAGCTCTCGATAAACGCACCAGATATTACATTTCATTATTATATACGCTTTCCGCTTCTATGCCCACAGGAAACGATACAGGAGTAATCATTCGCGATGATATTAAGGGCTGTGATTTATACTGAAGATGGGAATACATTACTATTGTGTTGCTGCTTCATTATTATTAGGGTCGCGTTCTAAAGGGTTCTTTACTGTTAAGCCTCACTGAAAAATAGTTTTAAACTCCATTCACGGGATTTATTAATTTAATAAGTACTAATTAAGATTGTCGCCCTGTAATCTTTGGTATACGGATATAAAAAGGGTAGCTTTGTGTTCAAACAGGAATTATCATCTCCGTGGAGGTAGGTACTCTGTCAATTTATACACTTAAATATTTGCAACCATTTTATAATTCTATTTTATAATTTTATCTTCCAGGAAAATTGATTGCATGAAAATAATGGGCTGTACAGGTTGTTTGGATATTAGATATGCTATTTCTTTACCGTACATTATACGGTTGCGAATTTATTACAGTGTGTGGTGTATATGATGTACGCTGGCTACTGGGATGTGAAATACACCGTTTGATATTGTCTACGTACTTACATCTTTGGGGAACAGGAATAAGCTGCAAAGATTTGTTGAAGATTTTTATTTATCTTATTATATTACGTAATTTGGTGAAAAATTCCCTCAACCTCGGTTAAAGGTCATACATTTTGTGAAACTTGGAAATATGAATAAGGATTACAGTACTCAACTCAATTCTTTGGGAAACAGAAGTTTACGACTAGATCGGTTACAAGTTGGCATGCAACTAATTGCATGTAAATAGTAACAAGAATAGACAATATCGGAGAAACTCCTCAGTAATTATAGTTTAATAATGCAATGTTTCTTTGCGATGATGATGTCAAGTTAACCGTTGTGTTTTTGTTTGGCTGGATAGTTAGTTTGTTTTAGGTTCTTAGCTCCGCTTATTATCCGCTTAAAGTATTAATTGATATGTATCTCAACATTTATGTTGCGATGGTAACTTTCTTGTTATAGGTTTTTTTTCATATGTTGGATATAATTTGTGGCACCTACTTCAGCATCAAAAACTTTTTCTTATGTATATCTATAAACAAATGAGATTCGGTGCATGCAGTGCATATTATAATACCTTATAGTATTATTATACTACCTATGAAATCAGGATGCATTTACGCTATCGTGCCTATTAAATGCTACTATATTATTTAAAAAATGTGTAGCCATGACACAGGTGACAAGCGCCGATTGATGGATGTCTTCTCTCAAAACTTGCATCGACCCAAGGGTTTTTTGCGTCATCATTGTGACAAGTTAATATAATATTGATTTAAGATTTCAGTATAAATTGAAGTTTATAAAAATACTACGATAAAAAGAAAAATATGCACATTTTGAACTCTTTTTTAATAAAAATAATAATTTGACTAGACTATCCAGCGTTGAGTCTAAATATCGTTTGTCGAGTAATGTAGATTGCGTAGATATGCCTTAAGATGATTCCACATGCTTCATAATGGCTTATAATGAGTTCATAATGACTTCGAGTTCTCAATTATAAAGGCATACATATATTTTACGAAATATGGAGATATCATAAGTAGTTACAAATAAATACAAGGACATATGATAAGGTTTGTATTATTTTTAGTGTTATTATTATAGATTGTATTTAGGTTATTTAATGTTAAATTGATGAAATGATGTCTTCATCTGGAATCTAGATCCCCGGTCCTGACGCGACCAACCGTCTTTTGCAACAAGAGAATAATTTGTCTGGAAGGTCTTGATACTATTATAAAATTTAATATAATTGAAATGAAATGCCTGTGCAGTTGACTATAAAATGTATAATTAGCTAATTTATCTGTTAGTCATCTGTTTGCAACTACTAAAACACATATCTTAATTATTTCACAATTAATTTTGAATTGCGTTAAAAATATAATCTTTTGCAATCCACTGATTAGTTTAGAAAATTTCAATTTCTATTACCTTTATAAAATCACAGGCTTTAAGTATATATTTTTTTATATTGAGGTTTACAAAAACGTGCAAATATTTTTTACAGCAACAAACAAAACACAATCAGCATAAATACGTTAAATATGAACTCTGCCTGCTGTGAAAGGATCAAGATTGTTGATTCTTAATTTCGACCTAACTACCTGTGTCATTCACCGTTCAGTCACAGGTCGCTACGTTGGTTAAAAAAACTAGAAAAAAAACAGACTGGTCGACAAAAAAACCTCTTTCAAATGTAAATCGGTGCGACCGACAAAGCAAATTGTCACAAATAAACACTGATACGCTGGGTTTTTGTGAAAGTTTATAAAAACAGCGCATCGGCAAAGGGTCAGACTGAACCAATCAATCTAAGATAAAATTTCTTTTATTGATTTTTTTGTCGTCCATATTTGAGTTTGCCTTCCATTGTAACTGCGATCGTTATCCGTGAGAATCCCGATCTCATACATGATGTTTCCTGTCACGATGCGTTTCAGGCTTATGGCAGCGATTACATATTATATTTCATGATATGCACGAGTATGAAGGCATGCTCAAGTTTGCAATAGAATAAATTAAATATATCTCTTTTATTTCTAACTCTTGTACCGGTCCTATGTCGTCTCGCAGTCAAAAATACCTATACCTAATTATTTACGGACACTAGATATATGTATGTATGTTATCGAGGTATTTTGGTTCGATACCGTTTTTACAACCTGACGATAGATGGCTTTCGTTTCTAACAGATTGTAATGAATAAAATCACAAACATCTGCTTCGGATTCTTTAATTCCATTATTGTACATTGTAAATAAGGTACCTACTTTAGATTCGATAATCATCAACAGGAAAATCTCGGATTAAAATACAGAACAAAGTAACTTAAAAGACACAGTGATGTCAATACCTAGGTTTTGTTATTAAAAAGTCCGAAAATGTAAAGAATCATTTAATTTAGTGCAGTTTTTAAGGATCGCAAAACATTTCGATTTCGATGAAAGACCAAGCAAGTTATAAAAGTGGAGAGCAGTTTTTTATAAAAAGATAAAAAGTATAGATTGCAATTTAGTTAAATATTATTTTTAACTACTTCGTGTCGACGACATGGTCGATTATTATTGATGATAATTACAAAAATGGTGGTGGTGGTATTTTATCTGAGCATCAATGAAAAGCCGAGGATTTTAGATGTCGTCGAATCGACAGGTTAATATAGATTTATTTAAACAAACGCAAATATAATCTATTTATGAGTATTTACTTCTAATATACACACGTATATGTTAAGTTGTCAGTAACTTTGTTGTCGTCACAGGAGAAAAAATGTCTCAAACACTACGTCCCAATCAGAATACGGACATTTCACTTCTTCCTACACTCATTATTTAAATAAGGCGACATGCATCGATTGGGCCGCTCAGAACAAAAAGACAAAAGATTTGAATACATTAATCCAAATATTGATTTAACCCCATCAGCGGAAGCAGGTGCAGCCGCACGCACGCGCCTAGTCTGATTCAATGAGCGTTTCTCAACTATGAAATTAAATGATAATCACATCTTTTTTCATATTTGTAGAGTTTATAAAGTATATTTTGACTATAGGCAGAGGAAAAGAACCTTTTTATTGCTGTTTAGTAAATTACAATTACTTTTGTCTGAACGAGATGGTCTACACACAAACATTTTTCTATACCTACATTTACCGTGCGTGTTAACGAAATGCTTATGAACGTCTGTGTTTTGAAACAAAGGTACCTAAATATATATGACTAAATAATACTATTATATTAATACGTAGCGTGTACTGTACGGTGACAAAATAATTTGTCGAACAGGTCATATGTTACTATAACAATTATAATTACATGCTGCACAAGCATATAAAGTAAAATATTATTTAATAATTAATATAGTCATACATTGGCTTCAAAATGGTTAAGTTTCAGGACAGTATCATGTTCTTAAAATAATATGCATTTGAATAAAATATAAAATGTTTACAACACCTCACCTAACTCTGTCATTACTCATTTTAACGGTTACCCAGAGGGGGTTGCTCGTCATGCCTCACGATGTTCCGGATAGATGTAGGATAAGTAAGTCTTAGGCAGATGTGTTACTTCATAATATCACCGTATCAAAACATTAGGCAATCCTTTTTTAAGCACATTACCAAGTGCCGTCATTAACATTTTCGATTTTTTTGGAGTCCAATTAGCTAAGGTTGAAAATTGAATTAATTTTAACTCTGGAACCGGTGTTGGACTTAATTTTATTTGTTGATTAAAGAGAATAATAATCCACGTAACCATGGCAATTGGTTTTCTTCAAAGTACGAGTATGTTATCACCCATTTTAATAAATAACCTGATCATAGGCACAAAATTCCTTGTCGTTCATAGCTCTGTTCAATATTTTACTTTCCTGGATCATTTCTACATTATTCTGTATTTATTTACGTATATACGATGCCAAATCTAATTTATCAACTTCATTTATCAACCACAAATTTTACAAAGGTTTAGGTACATAATATAGATAAGATAACCTTTTTGTATGTTGAAGCCATGATTTTTTCTTGAAATTCTGAAAAGAATTGTACAAGACTTTCCAATGCGTAAGTGTAGTCGGCTATAAAGACAAATCCCAGTCGATTCTATCAAATATTAAAGTAATGGGGTGATTTTTCAGAGCAGAGCAGTTTGCATATCAAATCGCGAGTGAAGCCGAGGGCGATTGATGACTGGTAAAACCCCACACACGTTTCGATTTAGACATAGGTAGCGAATATTTGATAAAAATGATTAAAGAGATGTGTCGTTATCGGAAACGTTTTGAATTTAAATTATTCGTAATAAATATAATTTACTTCATTACATATCTTGTATGTACCTACCCGGCTATTTTCTTATCCTTTTCAGTCAAATAAGTATCAATTGTGGTGCGAAAAGTTATGTTTATATGTTTGAAATTTTATTTATGTAGAGTATCGAACTACATTAATATTGTATAAATCTAAAATGTTAACAAGATTATTCGCTTACATTTGTAAATGCAGTAGTATTTTACAGTGCACTATAGTACCGTTAAAATAACTTATTAGATAGCAGGCGGTTTACTAACGCCATCTATTGTTCCATTTTGTAACAATTTTAGGAACATTCTTTGGAATAATTCTAGTTCCTTATATTGATAGTAGATGTCACTGCTGTTCGAGACTAATAATACTGCCATCTATGATACAATACTGTAACTACTTCATTTTGAACATATTGTACAAAAGATATTGGTCATAGCTGTTATGTGTAGATGTCACTTTCATCACTTATAGATGTTAAGTAATCAATCACCAAGTTTTTAAGTACCTATTTATGGCAATGCTGCTATTTTTATAGATAGACTAGAAGGAAACAAGTTCTGATTGTGTAGTAATTAATCATTTGATAAATATTAGTAAACGATTCCAAAACATCATTGTTACATTTGTGTTCACATTTTTGATAGAATTAGTGTTCAAAATTAACGCTATGCCTCGTGTCTCGGGTTCATAACGTATTTTTTTTTATTTAATGTTAATATGTCTTCATGTTTCTATTTATTTCATATTTTTTCAATTGGTCCAGATTATGGTCGACTGCTACCTTATTTCAAATAAATAAAATTTATTGTTTAACACGGTTTCGTGGACTTCAACTGAGAATCAAATGTATTTTTGTGGTACTCGACGGACCTGCGCCGAGCGTCATACACCGCGAACTTTTTCACTCTCTGGTGTTGCCAGTGCAGTGTCAAAATTGCCGCGTCATAATTGACAAATTTGATACAATAATAAATGGACAGATTTAATGCTAAGCAATACTGTATACCGTGGATCTACATAAACGGGAAAACTCAATGATACGTGCGATGAGACAGAACTGCAATATGTATTTTTCTACAACAACTACAATATTTTCATCATGAAACGGGTATATTTCTTAAGAATAAGTTTGAGGGCAGTGGAATTGATTGTATGTGCTCCACATAGTCAGCGCCTACAAAACTGTCTTTTAACAATCGAGACAAACCTTTCATGTTGTTGAAAGTAAAAAGCATTCGTAGGTAGCAACGTTAAGTTAAATAAGTTATCAATGTTATCTCACTCTCTACTAAGTAAGTAGTTAGGAACTTTTGTAAAAAGTTGCTTAAAACGTATGCACGTCGTCCGTAAACAGTCGATTCAAAGATATCGGGTAGCTGCATTACTTACAAACTGCTCGATTAAGCGAAGCACTGAATACGTAATGGGAGCAGAGAATGAGCGGAGCACTCTCAATTCACTCGCAGCGCATAAATTAGCGGCGAAGGCACGAGCACCGCAATTCCACAAAAACTCCAATCGCAGGGGAAAGTTTGGCGATTAAGCCGCGAGGCGTGGCACGGCCAGGTCTGCTCGTGACAGTTAGTGCTGCCACTTGTTATATCCGCTCAACTTTCGACCCTCGTCAAGGCAACTCGAGAATTAATACCCACCTCTTTGAATTTATCACCTACTCTTCAGGAGTCCACCTTCGAGCTAGGTTATCGATTAGTCGTGGCGGACAGCTTCTATCAAACCAATTTTGTTTTTCGCCGTCCAAAAACGTCGTTGTCGAAGTTAAATTTGTCAATGCTATTACGCATGTAACCACAAGCGTGGCGCGCCTGGTTTGAATAAATTTGCATTCTCCGTGAAGTGAAAAAGGCTAGTTGGCGTCAAGGATATCAAAGTTAATGGCGTTAGTAAATATTATGTGAAAAATTAATGGATACAGTAATTGTCATAATTAATTAATTGAAAGAAAATGGTGAAAATCATACGTATATCTGTGAACCTCTTGGGAGTATGACATTGTTAGACAATTTGTATCAGATAATTTAGTCAACACTTATCTGTTACAATTGTTAGCCCGCACTAGCAGGATACAAGTAGTAAATAATACAGCAAGCCTGGAAGAAAATAAATAACGATCGCATCCACCGATGCCGACGTGCTGAAAGCCTCGCAACTTCCAAATAGCCGTTCTTACACTAAGTGCTGTTCGCGTGAGCCCGCCGCCTGAAATATGTTCTGCGAAATAATTCTATATTGATTATGTTGAACTTTTTCCAAGAAACATTTAAGAGGTATGAACAACTTTAAAAGAAAATTTTCCGTTGATACCTATTCCTGGATTTATTTTGTAAAAGAAATGATAGATTCGTCGAATGGTTTAAATTTCTCAAAAAAAAAAATTATATTAATTGAAGGTTATAAAAATGACATAACAGGCCAGAGGTCAGGGTTTGAACCCAGGCCGCCTCCTAATGGAATACTAAACTTCAAACCTCTAGGCTAATCTACTATATATATAAAACTCAAAGGTGACTGACTGAGTGATCTATCAACGCACAGCCCAAACCACTGGACGGATCG
>DWQT01001392.1:0-16976 GCA_018244895.1 Myscelus amystis hages
ATGATGAATCCTTTGCATGGAATAATAAATTTATCAAAGTCAATAAACTATTTTTGGAAACGAATCAAGCTGAATGGTGAGCATGCAAGAGGTGAAGCAGCAGGTGAGAATACTTCTTTAAAAGTGACGTTTCAGGATAATTTCACTTATCCTTTCAAATGTTTGCTATATATAGAATCCAGGCTGCGGCGCTCCACTGACCTGCGCCGCGACGGGTCCTAATTACATTTCCTGATTCACCCCGCCTCATTATACAGATAGAACAAAAGGCTATTTTTAATCTGAGCCACATCCCTCGTTACGACGCTATCTTGAGCGGTGTGCAGATTATTATAATTGTTAGGATAAGAGACTTTTTTTTGTGTGCATTACCATTGTCCCCGACGTGAGCAAAAAACAAATATTATGTATTGAGGTGAATTTTTGGTCTGGGTGTAGATATCCAAACCCCTGAATAGTATAAAATTCTCATGATAATCTAAAGGTCATTACGGATAAAAATTAATTATGTATTAGTACAGTTTTAAATCGTCTTCTTTATCTTTTATTTTATTACATTTTTAAATTGATTTGTTACATTTCGAACATATCTATAAGATATTTGTCTACCAACCGCAACCTTGAAATCAAAGTTAAACAATACAAGCGAAACTACGTAGCGGTGGGAAGAGAGCCTCTGTAATGTATCTGAATATGAGGTTGTATCTGTATTTATAAATGTCAACAAAGTCTAAATTGATGAATTTATTTATGGTCCCACATGTCTATTGCATCCCTTTTTAAGCTCCAGTACCGAGCACGGGTACAAGGTTATATCTGCGACTGCGAAAGCCTTGGAACGGCCATACTTCGCGATTCACCAGTATTCGAGGTTCTCCGCGATTTTGACTTGTAATAACGCAACACGCGAAAAAAATTTTGGGGAATAAACCCGAGTTGACTATTCCTTTTCCACGATCATTGTACAATTTACGTAGTTTTGTTGAATAGATGTTATCGAATTTAATTTTCATGACTACGAGTCGAGTATTAAAAGGCCGCGACGCGAGCGCCCCGTTTCCGTGACGGGTAATTAAGTTTCCTATTCCTCGCACTCGAGAACAATTGGCGAGCTATCTCGGCTGAGATCATCCGTCTACCATGAATCGTTCGGCTACTAGAACGTATAATGCTTGCTAATGCACAATAGATGACTTTTCATAATTTTTGAACATTGCGTTCACGTCAGGCGCGCGAGGCACGTGTCTTGTCGCATGACGTTGGGAACGTCTGGAAAAGGACTTAATGTAGAATGTATGTATAGATATATAGTCGATGCTTGTTGTCGTATATTATCCACGATAGTAGCGGTAGTGAGTACCTCTTATATCCGAGTAGCCTTAATGCAAAATTGAAGGAGATCATGATATTTATTATATGAAAGAATTGTGGATATAAAGAAGATATCCAAAGGGATTTCTTTGATTACGCATATCCATTGGTCGTTATGCGCACCGGGGGCCAGGGTAACTGAGACGCCGTGATCCGACTGGCGAGTGACGATAATACGTATTGGAATATGTTTTATTCACTTTCCTATACATCTACATACGATTATAATTCGAACATAAGACTCAATTAACTGTTTCATTCATTATAGGTTGTGTACACATGGCTGCAATCTTTTTTGAATCCCACAGCTGGGTTGGAGTATCTCCTAAAGTTGTCTTAATTCATAATTATATCTTTGTAAGTATCATTCGTCTGCTTAAAGCGAGTGCCGAGCAAAAAAAAACCGGCAGAACCAATTTTCCATCACCTTTTTAAAAACAGAAAAAACGCCATGTCACCCTATCGCTTCAGTCCGATAATTAGCACAGGTGACATGTGCTAATAAATCAAGTTCGGTAATTATTATATGCTTATAGAAACAGCTCGTCCAGCGTTTTTATTTAACCCTGTACCTTTTATAACTGAAATAGTTTTCGGTTTCGTTATACACAATTCCGCACGGGATTCGCACCGACAGACCCATTAAATATGCAAGGAAAACAAAAGCGGATCATATATTATTGTAGAACCATAGACCTACAAAGGTATGCATACAAATAACAGACTAGAATAATAGAGTCATTCAATTAGCGTGTCGCCGGGTCGCGATCTCGCGGACGGCGAAACTAATCGATGCTAACTGAAACTATGTCAACGACTCGCCTGACAGCCTGCAATTAAATCTATACTATTCATGTATACGGAGGTTTAATTTTTATGTCTGTTTGTAAGGGGCGAATCTTTAAAACCACCAAATCGATTCAAAAAATCATTTTACTGATACTTTTATTGAAATAAAGTACTGATTGTATGCCTGAAACAGATGGGTTTTCTGCCTACACCGTTGGTGAGCTGGCGTGATAGCACATAAGCGTTAGTATGAAAACGGAATAAATTGTATTCTGCCAAGAATACAATAATGATTTACAGATATACTTATATATGTCGTTGCGCACAGTACATACATATTAATGCTTGAATTGGCGGTTTCAGTGGGCGATGGAAGTTCTACAAATATTTTATGTATAACTTAAAAATGATATGCAACGCGGGTGAAACCGCGGGATACTTCTAGTGTTATGTATATCTATATAACAACGAAACACTATTTCCATGTATTAATCTTTCAGGCGGTATTTATGTATTTAGTTGGCTCGCTGCCTCGTTGTCCCATGTTACCGCTAAAATGTTATTCAAAGTTGAGTCAAAGAGCTGTCTGTCTATGAATTGTACTCACCTTTATTATTACTACTGGAGGACCTCGAAAGGGTTTATTATAGATGCACTGAAACCTCCCACAGTTGGTCATGAAACAATTCCGTAAATTTAGAACAGTTTCGATTTTCAAAGATAATTTTTTTACAACACTTTAGATTTCAAGTAATATAGAATAGTAAGAATAAATTAGAATTTTAAAAGATGCTCTTAAGGTCGACGAGGTCATTTTTGTTGAATCTTTAGCAATTACGTTATGAGATTGTCTTGAAACTGGCAAAAATGTTATTGATTCACGACTGTGTGCTGTCAGCTTAAGGAAAACTCTACGCCTGAAGAGTTCGCCACGTTTCCGTGTGAGTTTAGCTAACGAGGACTTAGCTACCGCGGTCGAATGGGGACATAACCTTATTAATCGTAAGAGAAAACCTGCGTCCATTACTGAAACAAACGTATTAAGAAGATGACAGATATTTTTGTCCGTTAGGGTGGTGATGCCCGGAGGTTCCGCAGCCGCCCTACAGGAAAACTGCGATCGTAAAGGGCCGGTTCCTAATCATCTCTCCCTAATACATTTTAAAGATTTACCAGCAATCTTATAACGATAGGAAATAATATCTATTGTATACCGTACGTACATACGTATACCTATACCTATAAGTATTTATCAATGAGCTTGTTACAACGTGTCTTGAAAATTATCATAATAACAGCTCGTAAGTTGAAATGAAAAAAACGCGAATGTTCCATTTAGCGATTGAATATAAAGATATTGCCGCATTCTACTTCAACCGAGGAACACGAAAGGGATGTACCGCTTTCTGCGGGAAGGTATAACATTTATGAAAATCCTTTACAGTTCCCTTATACATAGTTCGATATCCTTTACTGTTTGGATAGTTCGCGTCCCTTATAGCCTAGAAGAAAACACCACCAGTACAGTGGACGGTGAAAACTACAAAAATTTAATATAGGTACCATTGTTTTTCTATTAGGAATTCATTATGAATGATCGCGACAACTGTCGATATAAAAACTTTCGCATCTATGTACCATTTAGTGTGGGTTTACGGGGGATGGATATGAATTACGAAATTATATTGTTATACGAAATTCACAAGTAACCCTCGTTTATGAGCGACCGTATATTGATTGTATATAAACTTTGCGCGCAACTTTATAGGTCGATAGGCAGTCGGACAGGGTAACAATATTTCTATGCGAGCCGCGGGGAAAAAAAATATAACATAATATTTTGTGTGCTTTTCAATTTGGCTGGCCGACTGTAATTGCTGGTTATGTGCATTGTTTGTTCGGCCATTCGAAAGAACTGTGACGGAATTTTAAAATTTTATTCCGAACCGATCTCTGAGAACACATTTGTTTGTCTGCCACTATTGTTTCCCAAAATATATAATGCATACCTTGAATATAATGTATTTAGTACACGTACGTAATCGCAAAATAGTTTCGTTAAGATACTTTTAAGTAGTAGTAGAAGTTTAGTATTTTTTTTGTTATAATTAACAATTGCAGAGGACAAAGAATATAAATAGTGAATCATACACTTTTATTTGTGTGTAGGGACACGGTTTTTATTACAAAAAGATTCCTAGGATTAGTGTCTCGAACGTGGAGCCACATTGTTTTGTATGTATCCTCCATTCTGAGTGGCATTTTATTTGCCATCAGAAAGGATCTTAATCAAAAGCGAGCCCATTGTTATGTAAGAAAAAAATATTCATTTATTTCATTATCTATCATTCCAATGGAGCTCTCAATGCTCGCACCCTATTCACCTATCTCCGTATCTTTAGTAATTTCGCTATTACTATATCGGATGAAGGATCTCTTTTGCTTTACACATACTAATGTATGGCCGTCACTATCTACGGGGAGATCAAAGCAATGGCGCGGACGGCCCGAGGTCGCATTATCTAAGTCAATTAATTACACGTTCTAATCTTGATACCACACCACAGTTAGTTATAAAGAGACACTTTCGATGACACACTACGAATGAATAAGTCGACACTGATGTGGAAATCATCTTCTATTGATATTTTTAATGCATAATACAAACGTGTCCAAATAACATAAATATAATTAACCTGCAGACATACACAATCTTATTGGTTATTGAATTTATAATGATTGTGTTTACTTGCGATATAATTTTCCAACACATAAATATTCGTAGAGAACATAATTGGTAGCGCGAAGAATAGAGGTATATTAGGTATGAACGTTTTCCGTGAATGGAACAGATAAATATAGGGCTAGGAACGTAGGCCGCCAATCAAAGCGGCCCGGTCGTAACGAGCGGCCAATTGTGATTGTACAGCCGCCGAGAGACCGGCGAGAGAACGCCGAGAGATTGCCGAGAGCCGCCGCGATCGAGTCCGCTGCGCCTCGAACTCATTAAATTACATCTGCCCAACGTAAAGCTCTCTTCACACGCTTCGTCCGTACGGCGATGACTTGATTGGTGTATTTCGAAATGCGGATTGTTGAATTTTTCATAATAATATATATTTGAAAACAAATAAAATCCAAACAAAACTTCTTTTCAAAATCATATAAGGTTGACAAATTCGAGAATCAAATCAATTGAATTTAATTAAGGGCATATTTATATCTCGGTCATCATTCATAATTAGATAAGATGTCCGAATGGAATTTAAAGCATTTAGATTTTTGACAGCGACCTGCCGGCGTCACAATCTTACCTCTTAATGCCTATGATATAATATCATTGCGTACCAGAATAGAGAAAATGATAATAATGAAAATGGAACCAAAATGGAACCAATCCACACACGACTGTCTGAATGCGAATTCGACAATTACGAGTAAGCTTAATTACTACGTTGCGTACTCGTATATGGTAAACAAACATTTGTCAATAATACATACATTATACTAACTAAATATGTAGCTATCATTTTCTACTTAGCTAGAACCTAAAGTGCTCATCACAAAAATGTTTATACTGAATGGAAATCGAACTCAGAATATCCTGTTCAGCAGTCAAGGTCTCTAACAATTAGTTGTAACCGCGTTTGAAAAGTTCAAGATCATAATTTTCGGAAAAAAGACGGCGATATACGGCATTTTTCTCTATCGCCTTCCCAATTAGGGACGAGGGAGAAGTGGCACATGCACGTAGCGGATGGTGAATATAGGGACGTACAAGATGACACTAATAAACCGCGGGCGGACGGAGTTACAGCGCACCGAGCCATACAAATTGCCCGATCACTACAATAGGGCGGTGGAGGGAAGACTTGTTGCTCGGTCTGACATTTCTGTATTGGCAATACTCAACTGTAAGCTTTATTTATACATTTCTGAGAAAAGAACAACCGTTTATTGAATAACTCGTCGTGTCTCATGTGTGCCATATGTAGTAATTCACTTCCAATAGAAACGATACAAAAGAAAAATCACACAAACATGGGCATTAAATAATGTTAAAAAACATATGGTAGTTCATTCGAAAAGTGTTTAAAATGTATTGCTCTCAATTGGGTCACGTACGTATCTACGTGTCGATGCTCCACCTAGCGGCGAGAAGCGTATACTTATATATGTAGAAAATGTTACCACGTTCAAAAACAGTTATTATTGTCGGTCGATAGGGAATCAACAGGTCGAACGGCAATTAACAGGAGACTGTATTCTTGTAAAGTACCATAGATTTGAAGTTACATATCTACATAGTAGTAAGTAGTCCTGTCCATCGTTGCTTCCCCTTAAACAAAACTATTCAATTCTTCTATTCACACAAGTCCACAAAGTACACGGCCCTTTCCATCGCGGGCGGTCGAGTGTAAATGTTCAGGGGCGCGTTATAATCCGACTTTTTCCCGAAGTTCACTTCATTAGTTTCATCTCGAGAATGTGTCGTCTGCTGGAAGAAATTGCAAATTACGTATTATATTACTTACTACTATTTTCAATTGCTCAACTTTTCCAATACCCTACAATGAATCAATTTTGGTTGTTTCTATTTGTTAATATTCGGTCTAATCATTAATTTCCCGAATGCCTTGCTCGAGGACTTCCTAACCTCAATATACCTATTCGCCTATAGAGTTTACTTAACAAAAAATGTCTCGCTTCTTGTCCTAATTTTACCTCCACTGCATTTTAAATTCTTCCTAAAGTATTATCGTCTTTACTAAATACAACGTAAAAGTAAATCGAGAAAACATCGCTCATAGTATTTTATTTCTAATTTATTGAACATTTCACCCACCGGATCGACGCCCTCGCGGGAGCACGGTTCGTGTCAAAGTGACGGCGCTCGCGGACGCGGGCGCGGCTGCGGCGAGTCTAATGTTAGCCGCACAACCAAAACGGAATGAATGAACTCTAAATGCGTGCGCGCACGTAAAAATAACGCGTGACCGCCAGGCGGCCGGCCAAATTGAACGTGACGCGGCCGTTTTCGTTTTGAATAGGCCGATTACACACGTCGGTGTAGTTTTTGATTGCTAACATCGCTAAAAAAGAAAAAGAACAGTGACATGGAAGGTTTCATACTAAAACTATTCTTCACTCAACGCATTAGGGCGATACTATCGTTGGCTTATTTCGTAGCGAGTAGACTCTTCAATCTTCACTCATCCCGGTTGAGAATTGATTGCTGCTTGGGCTTAAGTTAATGTGCTAACAGACGAATCTTCAATGCATTGACTCGTACACGCAGCGTTTCGGAATCAGCTTCCATGTGTAAACGTGCATCAGATAAAGCTTTTCACGAGACGATTTGAAAAGAAAAACAGAAATAGATCGTACCGTTTCATGAATATAAAATTTCAGTTCGTCGAACGTGTGCGTTTGGTTTTATTCGAACAGCGTTTGTTTTGTGAGCTGTTCGACATTAAATAAATAAATTTGTAAGGTCATCGCGTGATCTTCTAGCTTCACTCGTGTGTGTGCCACGTCACTAATGTTGTTGAATCACAAGCTTTTTTTACGCAATTTATTTATACAAGTTTTTTTCACAGTGCATTATATACACGTACACAATACATGACTCTTTCTTACATATATAGTATTTTTACGCCGTCTAACGAGTTCGATTCCGGTGCGAGTAAGCGATCGGAATACCCTGTACTGGTTTAAGTGTTTATGTGGTTGTGTTCATAATATAAAAGTACAGCATGACTAAGTTCGGAAACATTACCTGTACTTTATCAATAATCTTTCTCATGCACAGCTTGGATTGACTTGTCAGAATGTATTCAACCCAACTCGAGAGGAGTTTACGGGCGATGTCGCTAGATGTCGCGTGTTGCGACAACACGAAACAAATTTGAAGTTCCAGGAACAGCGGTGGATACTCTGTTCGTACGGGAAACATTAATTTTAACTTTCCGAATGCAAAAGACGCTTCCGAATGCAGAAGACATTCATTTGCAATGACAGTTATATTTTTCATTCATTGGAGTGAAATGAATGTAAATTTCAATACTTCCGTCGAAGCGACTAACACTGGAACATTTTGGAGTAGGTGCGGTCCCGTCTGCTGCCGTTGCGGAAGTGATTTTTGCCCAGCAGTGGGACACAAACGTGGACATACAATCAGATTCATATTAGTTCTTAATAAAGCTATCGGCTAATGTTTATTACTAACAGAATTGCACATTAGTGGGCATTACGTTGAGCGATATAAAACGGCATTAGTTATATGTTACTTGTAGTTATAATGTCGATATTTCCGACGCATTACATGAAAACGACCACGACAACAGCCAAAACATCTCCGAGCCCCACATCGACAGGTCGATTACTGCCCATCGATTTGAGACCACCTTATTTTTACCTACAGTCATTGCTACGTCGATTTTAGTGGGACGTCTTCGATATTTTACCGGTCACATTAATTATATAGAACGAATGAATGAATGGAGTGAAATGAACGAGTTTAAGTATTTTTTCTTTTTGTCACCTAACATGTGGCCAGTTATCTGTTTCCAAAACCAAGCTCGTATTGTAACAGATGCGAAGAGAAATAATAGATGAATGTATTAACGAGTGCGTGTGCGTGCGGGCTGTGACGTAATCCCGCGGCGCGCGGCGGATCTTTGCGCGGGAAGCGACAATTTCTGTTTCCTGCGAGTGGCTGCAGCATCATCGCGCTTCCGCACCGCATTCGTTCAGCTCAACGATTAACCGCGTCCCAGTGTTTGATCGGTGGTAGGAATTAGAGCGTAATTCTATATAATCTCAATATGATTGATAATGATGATGATTCAAATGGCTAATTTTGTTTTATTAAAACTTTTTGTTATTTAAAAGAGTGCCGGGTTTTATTTTGGGTGGCTTTTTTCTCACGATCTACTATAGCCTGAAGGGCGTTTAACGACGAAGTAAGATAGCAAAAACATGACCTTCATTGAGTGTATGTATGTACCTTATAATGAATAAAACAATTTGAATTAGAAAATTTTGAATTTATAAATTTACTAAACGCAAAATGAAAATTGTTAGCTTCAAATATTACATAACTACGGTAGCGACATCTGTCGCCATGCGCACGAACTAAATGGACGATTGGAACGATCAAAGAGCGGCCGGGGGGCAACGCCCGGAGACCATAAACTTCCTACTCACGGTGTATGCGGCAATTGTTTTAAAATACATACAGTTTACTTTATCGACGGCCAGAAAGACGCTAGTGCGATGACTAGACATAATCAATCTATCGGGTGACTCCTATAGCTCAGCTGAAAGTCGTAAATTTGCAATGTAATTATTATGGAGTACTAAAATGTATTAAATACTGCGTAAATAATGCATTAATAATATAATTTATGAGAAACGATTAATGCTGTTAAGTCAAAAAAATTATGATATGATTTAAAAGACGTAGTGTACGAAACGTTAAAATAAGTAAAAATCACCTGTCAACGCCATCTGTCGTAGGGTCGTGGAACTAATACGGCGAGTATATTTCCGCAGTGAAACCTTAATGGAGGCTCGACTAAATGTTGTCAACTTCCGCCGGCAGGGGCGCCACAGGGTTTCGATGTCAACGGTCATAATATACGGATAAGTAAAAAAGTTCTAAATAACTATTACATCCGCTTTATCGATACTGAAGTCATGGCGACACATTGCTTGCTGTTGCACGATCGACATGTAATTAATGTAATTTAGAATTACAAAAATTCACACCACTTGTCTACCACTAATTAAACAAGAATATACCTACTTACCAATCGGTAATATAAACGCTCAAACTATAATCGCTACATTATATTAAATGTCCGTGTGCATTAATTACACAAACCTTAGCCGCAATGTCCGCCTACAGTAATTTTACGAGCCATTATTTACTGCATGCGTATGAAAATCTAATTTATAAACGTTAATTTACAACCAAAACTATGGTGGTACAGTTACGTTACGTAGTGCAGTTGGAATTAATCTAATAGGATAAAATAATATCTTCATAAATTCCTTGGAGTTGGAGCAAATTTGGACGTGATTTTTATATAGGGCGTTTGGAGGTGTGATCAATTAAGTTTCAGTTTTTCGTAAACTTTTTTTATTAATTGACCACACAATGATAAAAATGTCTACGAATGATTAGAGCTATGGATGAATGGATGGACGAATGAATGAATGAATGAATGAAAGAATTAATCAACGAATTAACGGATGAATAAACCTGCTGCGCAGCACTCAACAGTTAATCGAGTGTGTTGCACGTTGACTCGCAATGATTATTGTATTCGATTAAATATAAATTTAATGATTCCGATGAACAAAAAGCAACGTGTGAATTGTTCTGAAAAAATTAAATGATTCATACCCTAATTGTCGTACTGCGATGCGATCGAATTACTTCATCATATCGATGTGTAATAATTAATAATGCCCCCAACACAAAAGCGGTAATAGTAGTCATTAAGCGGTATAAGCCGCGGATTGCATAGCGGCCATTGTTATGGACAGCAATTACTACTGTAAAGAGAATTAATCAATTTATCACCACTATATGCGCATCGGTTATCTCTACCTAGAGCGTGTTCGATAGCAGCTGATTTTCACCAACGGACGTTGTAAGCGTATTTGGGAGTGGCCACGCCCAGCGGTGGACTGGGTACGGTGTTACTACAAGTTTTCTAATTCAGCTACTGCAAGTCAAACGAGAGCACACCATACATGTCTGTATCCGAATAATTAAAACGGCATACATTAAGTAAGACCTTTCAGTGATCTTGCTGCGAGATGAATAATTTTTTTGTCGGTGAAGTATTTTCGTTTGATCCATCGAAAGACGTAATCAACGCGGGAAATAGGACGTGCATATTACAATTTATGGTCAGGGAACATTCGCTTGCCGGCTCTCCTCTTCATATATACCTTTGTACGTTTCTTTGATCCACCTGCGTTGTCAATTCTTTCTTCATTCCCTTCCCTGAACATGTCCCGAGCATCTGAGCAGAAAGGCGGATCTGTCTCAATTCTTGTAACTACGTTTTCTTTGAGGCTGAGAGACTCCTTTGTGGCAGTATCCCTTGTTCTAACTTCAAAGACACATCGAAGCACTCACACCAATTGCATCTAGACTATTCTAACGATAAGATTTCCACTATAAAACTGTTAAATGTTTGCATAAGCTGTTTAAAATCTCTTTAATTATCGATTTTAGACTTATCTAAATTCTCAATGTACACGTGCATTTTCGGAATAAGAAATGCAAAACAAGAAATTAAAACAGGCACAGCGAAGTCGGCTATCGAATGCTATATAAAACTGCATCCGAGTGCATCTAAAAGCCTCAATCAGGGCACTCCACCCCATATGAGTAGATGCAGCCGGTTCTAAGCGGAACAATCCCAATATCCGTTGCCCGGATATAACCGGATTACGGGAGCATACGCCGGGCAAAACTGGCGCTACTCTATGCAACCATAATTTGCAGTGGGCTTTCTATTCTACGTAAAAGA
Source organism: Myscelus amystis hages (assembly GCA_018244895.1). Taxonomy (NCBI): domain Eukaryota; kingdom Metazoa; phylum Arthropoda; class Insecta; order Lepidoptera; family Hesperiidae; genus Myscelus; species Myscelus amystis. The sequence goes on from DWQT01001392.1 coordinate 11,715, forward strand.
CGTTAAGGTCTAAAATTGCCCGCCCGGTGATATTGAAGTGAGTGTTTAGTATGCGTATCACGCAAAGAATAAGGACTTAGTCTTATGTTTTGTGTGACACCGCAAGAACGGGTGTGGTATATAAGTATGTAGGTAGACTTGGTTATGCCTTCGACTGCTAGAGCACGAGAATAGAGCGCTAAAAATATAAATGTTCAATGAGAAAACGAAAATAAAATGGTATTCAAAATGTTCGTGTCGATCGTGGACCAAAAATATTTTTGGTCTTGTAAGTACTACATACGAAGTAAAGATGAAAAACTAAATCATCCAGTTTTAACCTTTTATATTTAAACAGGGCCATTAACATGCATCGTTAAGTTAGTTTAGGGCATTTTCACATCGGATGGGTTCGAGGTATTTAACAAATCAGTTAATAATAGAGTCGCGTAAAAGCTATCTTAGTGGACGCGTATTCGTCATCGAGAATTTCATGAAAGTGGGAAGAGTCATAAAATCTTATCAGGACGGTAGCCTGTAGAATAACCTCTATACGTTATACGAATATAGCGTTCTATAACAAATTTTGATGCAATTAATAAAATTATTCGAACAATATCAACAATATCATGTAGGATAGCCTCTCGTCATTTCTACTGAATATCCAATTCTTTAGCCGCGTCGGCCGGCCCATGTACAAACGAATGGCCTAACCAGATCAACTTCGCATCCAAATCAGGCGTAAAAGTTGAAAGCCACGGGGAAGAGGCGACCGCGAAACGGAAACGAATCAACACCGAGCCCGGGGAGTGGCGGTGAACTAATAAATCGGGATTTTATAATCGCAAACGAACATCCTTCGCGACTCAATTTGCGATAAAAAGAGATCATTGTTATTTTGAATCGCTTTAAACGAATAATTGAGAAATCAAGCGACCAGATTGATAACTTAATTATCAAAGATACAGATGACAGAGATATTTGGCACTCGGTGTTTTCTGCCTACCCCGTTAGGGAACTTGCGTGATGGTTATGTATGTATGTATGTACAGTTTTTTAAATATCATAGAAACACCATGCTGACTCGATTCATTGATTTGTTCTTACAGTTGTCAGTAAGGCAGCATTTCATTATTAAACCTTGGTTGTTTGACCAGGATTTTTCCGAAACATAATGTAACCTCTATTAATGTCATTAGTCTATGGAAATAGATGGTATGCCTTATAGTTATACACTAAATTCACCCTGAAGAAACTTGACAAACTTTTAAGAGAACTATAGCTAAAAAAAAGTATTTTCACGCAATCATGAATCATACTATAGAACTTTTGGCAGAACATGTACGTGTTTTCCTGGCAATGTGCAGTTGCAGTGCGGATTTAAAACGCTAAATACTTGTTTGACGTTATAAATGCGCCAAAGAATAATGCACCATTATACATAGGTGCTCAGCAAACGCAGTTCCATTGAAAACTGAAGATCGTGCCATCGGATGTTCAAATTCTATTAAACCATTCAATAGTTTCATTTCATCATAAGGCATAATAATAATGATTGGGACAATTATACACGCGGCTGTCTCATTGCAAATTAAACAACTAAATGTCTGTATTATGATAACCGGAACGCTGATAAACACACACACATATGTATATACACGCACACAATATATACCTAATACGTAAATAAATAATATTAATACACCACGGAACAGAACCAACAAATGTGCTCATCGCACAAATACTTGTAGGCGAGTGGAAATCGAACCCACGACCTCCGGTCTAGAAGTCAGGGTCGCCACCCACTAGGTGGAGGTCATTCAAACTATGCAATGCTAACGAGCAGTAAACAAATTTAAAATCTAGCCAACTCGAATGTATACTGGACACTTTAGTTAGTGTAATAATTACTTAATCATAAATAATTATTGTAGTGCATTTCCTAAATTTGTACGCCGAAAAAAGCAAAATATGAATTGAGCTAATAATTATGTAAAATCTTTGTATGTATCCATATTTGTAGAAAAATAAGTCTTTATATTTTAACTTAAAACATTTTATCGTCGCTGTGGCAATTTGGGGGCACGGTAGTGTCCCGCCAAGACCAGCTATTCCATATTCGTTACGAGATAAAGTAATAATATTCCCACGGTGCGACTCCGATCATAAGTTACAAGTGGTCCGTGAACGGCGCGGCATGCGAGGTGGGATCGCATTAGCGTCAATAGTAGGCCGTGCATTGCATTACACTAGATCCAGTTCTGTAATGGAAATCATAAGGTACACCGGTTCAATATAAGATTTTAATGGCGCGTTTTAAATACTTCAAAACATATGGTTTCTTTTTATCGTAGAAACGATACATACCACTTGAAGTCGAGTGGAGAGTGAGACAAACACGTGTATGTATCTCATGTCTCGGTATCAGTATCGGAGCATCTGGGTAATAAGCGTGGATTGCGTGGAACGCTAAAGAGATTGTTAATTATCGCGAAAAGCTTACAAAATAGCCCGAGAAATACTAAAATTACTATCCATCGGTTTGATTATCGCAAGAGATAATGGTAATCTTCAATTCGACCAATCGCGGTGGCTACGCTCGGAAATTACCCGTAATTGGCTGTTTTTGTAATTGCATCTTCGCTTTCCTAACGACCGGGCCTCCGATCATTCTAGAAATATCTTCAGCTATTCATTAACGTTCGGAATGTTTTTGATTCGTTACACCGCTCGCTTCTTAGAAGAAAGATATAATTGTCGATATTTTTTTCCTTTAGAGAACTGATCGTCTTAAATTTCCGCACAATATACTTCGAGGTGTGTGAAGGCTGTCAAACTCCATTCGGACAGTGTGGAAGGAGACCGAGACTCATCTATCTCGACCAAATATGTCAAAACATTGTCGAGGCAGTTCAAGTTCAAGGCATGTTCAAGTTCAACGAGTATATATAGAAAGACCTGAGAGCAACGTCGCCAGATCTGTAAGAACAAAAATATTGGGCGTTCTGTAGTCTCTGTCTACCCCGCTGGGGACTTGGCGCGATGGTATAACAAGGTGGCAGCGAGCAGCGCGCAGCCGGCTCGCGGCCGCGACCTTGTCAAGGCGAGCCGGTCCCCGCCGCGCTCCAATACCGGCCACGTTCCGAACATTCCCGGCGTCCAGTAGCCAACAGCAGCCGCGATTTGACGATTGAAACAAAACAAAAACACCGCTTACGTCGATTAGCGCGTAATACATTATTATCAACGTTAAAATGTATACTACACGTGTGAAACAATACTATGCAATTAAAGATTCGTTTACAGGTTGTGAACGGTATAATTGACAATATTTTTTTTCTTTAAATAACTATACTCACCCTGAATAAGAATACAGCAACAGTTACAAACATTACACGAAGAAAAACAAAGAAAACGAGAAGTTAAATTCATGAAGCAGAAATCAAAAGAGCTGAAAACAGTAAAAAGAATATTGTGACTTACAGAAAGAAAAATACCTAAAAAGAAAAAAGTCAGTTTTAGTTTGAAGCCAATGTCAGATTCGGATTCCAGTGAAAACGAGTTATTGAAATTAAGCGATGATAACGATGATGATGAGAGAGACGAAGGAGGTAGAGAAGAGGTTGACATTCCTAATCCTAATAATACAAATATTGACGATTTCCTTCTTACTCAATTTGAAAAGAAGTAATCTGTAGTTCGTTATGTAGCCAAAGTGACTTCTAAATACAGTTTGACTGAATACCAAGTGTTATATTTAACAAAAAAATCGAAGTTTTATAAAAGGATAGCCCTGGTAATGGTGTGTTAAAAACAAGTAATAAGCTTTTAAAGACGAACAAAACCAAATGTAGTCAATAGAAAATTCATACAAGGGTTGAAAAGCCAAAAAGTTGGCAGACGGGTTGCGGTCCAATCGACCGGTCTATTTATATTTGCGCGCGCGACAATACGCCGGGCTCGGTATTACTTTGGCCCGACAGTTGCATCCCATCAAATACAGAGGCGCACTTTACACGTTTAAGGGTTACGATAATGCGCGGCATTTTGGATTCTTTTCAATGTTAAATAGGCTTGCATTTGTCTGCAAGCTGCTGGTAGGTGAGGCATAGTTGCTTGAATTGAATAATCCAAAGTTACATTTATACATATATAGTTATACATACTTATACGAGTCATAATTATGTTTAGTTTGCGATCAAATGATTGCTTATAAGCTCTACCAAAAAATATAATATTGTACTGTTATAGAGCAGAGTAATTACGTCTGTCAAGAGTGTCACGGCCGTAAGGTTTTCTCTCGAATCTTCGAAAAAACGTCACGTAACAGATTTAGTTGGATTTTAATTTGGGGAAATGTCATTTTATCGTTGTGTAATATTAAAAAATGGACCCTTAACCGATTGGCATAACACCATACTATGTTAATACACATCACTATTGAACTATTATACATATCTATCGAAGGTAAAATCTCTAAAATAAAGAACGTTTGCTAAAGGAACGAGTACAAATCTTTTTTAACAAAATGTGGACCTCATCAGACATCCACACCCCACGTACCGCAACAAAACGGGTTAGCAGAATAGAATTAATCGCATCGCATCGCATTGATTAAAGAAGGAGCTCGGTTGTATGCCATTGAATGTGATTGATATTTTTTAAGTCACTGTCGTGTACTGCGTGTACTGCGGTGGCTTATGCCGTATAAAAACCGACCGCGCAATTAAAACAAGCGGACCAACGATTTCCTCATTTCCCATTCGCCGCGGAAACAAAAACTTGAGGCATCTTCTCGTCGCGACGTTTGTGTCCCGTTTCGACTGAGATCCTGGCGGCAATCGTGAATAGGCGTTTCGCAGATTGGAAATTTTGAAATTAAAACTTATGAGACAATTCTACGGTATCACCTGTTGCAAAAAATATTTTTTAGGGCTCACTTTACCATGTTGGCCCAGTGCGGGTTGGGAGACTTCACACACCTCAAAAAACATCATAATATATTTTATAAAACCACTACCTACTACTCTAAGGTGGATCACCTAAATGTAGTTAATAATTTGAAAAGTTTAGGGTTTGTTTAGGGTCCATATCCAACACACTATATAGAGTTTAGAGTTTGAAAGGGTTTGTCGACGTGATTCGCCGCTAGTGTTCGACATGCTAACGCGACTCGTAGAATCGAGCAACATACGAATCTTTTTTCTTTCCTAATTGACGTTTTGCTGTTGACCTTAGTGGCCTCTACAGCTTCACCCGGGCTTTTGTGGCGTGCCATAGTGG
>DWQT01001393.1:0-16974 GCA_018244895.1 Myscelus amystis hages
GTTTGATATACGAGTATGTAATATGTATGTATGTTCTGGATGTTTCTATAGTCATTTTTGCACGATTCAAATATCTGCGAATAAATCAAATCTACCTGTAAAGGGATATGAGACAGCCTTAGCAATAAATAACTCGTAAAAACTACCGAAGCACTCGTAATGTATGATATCTAACAAATCAGTGGTGGTGATATTTGTTAAGCAAAAAGAGAAATTATACACAATACCATACAGTTGCAAATTATTCTATACATTACGTAAACGAAACACATAAAAAAGCTTGTTTAGTTGACAACATATTTAATGATCTTCGGTATTTCTGGTATTCTTGGAAATACAAGATTTTCTACGTAAATAATGCAAGTACCTTACTTTTATTTGCAATTATATTTTTACTTTATATATAAAACGTGTCTAGCATTTATAAAAATGTATAAACATACGAGTATATACACGAAATCAAATAAATAATACAAGATATACATAATTATTTTACGTACGCAAATTAATAAATTGAAGAAATGACTTTAGTTTTTATTGAATTGCAGTGACAGAAAAACGTTCAGCTCATAAAAATACAGCAACTAATGGAATGTATACCACATTAAATAATCTAAATGTTATTTTATACCACTAACAAGAAATGGATACAAATGGGTATCTACTCGTACCAACAGGATATTTGCATACAGAATGGCGCGATCTCGTCTCCCTCAAGTTGTTTGATATGTGTCATTTCTAATTAGCTCGAAATTATTTAGTTAAACTCCATTCTACTACACACATTTCCGCGTAATTTTCGCTCTGACAGCTACCTGCTATGAAATCTATTTGACAGTTGTTTGAAGATCATAAGCATAGACTTTTTTCAACGTTGACAGAAGCGTAATCTCGCCACAGCGAAGCGATGATCCTACGATATAAGAAGTAAACAATAATCCAACAAATTGAATGAGGTAAGGATGAATGGGTTAATAAATAAATCAGTAATTCCTGGCTAAGACATGTTAAACAAAGAACTTATGAATACAAATAATGAACGAGATAAAGAAACTCAAAAAGGAGAGCATTGTATTAAAATAACCATAAACTAGTAAATAACCAAATAACATGCCGTAACAAAAATAAATTATGCAATTTGCAAATTGTTACAAATAAGAGCATTTTTTCCTGACTGTCAATTGCTGAGGACCCTAATAACCTTTAAGGTTTACCCGGATTTTCCGGTAACCGGAATCAATTGACCGTGAATGCGATGCTCGATCAGCGAATAATAATACAATTATTAGTTATTGTATTGCTCATTTTTAACTGAGAATGGAATAGTCTAGACGAATTAATGTTAAAAGATAGAGATAATATCTTATCCTGGTACAGAATTATGTCAAGTATTCGTACGTCTAAATATTATTTCAGCAACGGTAGATGTTACTATTTTCATTGCTTGTTAAATTTTATCAACAAAATCAGTGTAAGTGTTTGAGATAAGCCCATCTTTATGTGCATTGTAAAATATTTTATTTCATATCTTATGGGGAGACGGTACTCTTGCAAACATAATATTTTTGTGAATTAAAAAAACTATAACTTAAAATGTTTAATTTAAGTACGGAGATTCGAGTTCGCCTGTGGAACAATTAAAAGAGTAGTTAGTGATTATGTTGATAGGGATTTTTTGATGTTGATGAATTGATTTATCCGATGAATCGTCTGACAAACCGATATACTGTCGGCTTTAACTACAAAAAAATATGCATCTTAGTATACTTTTTTTTCCAAACCCCCTTTCATTTTAATATTATTACCAGCGCCAACGTAATTTTACTCACGTTGTCAGGTCAAAACAGCTACAGAAATTTTGATCACCAAAAGTAACTGTATTATTCGTTGGAATTACAATTCAAATATATGTACCATAACCGTTATAAACATATGTTGAACGTGTAATGAGTTTCTATTTAGCGTTACCGTTGTGTGGTCACCCGAGCTACTAAATGAAAATCTCCGTTCAAGTGCGCTGAGATAGCAAGCGACTGCGTCAGCTCTGCTACACCCAGGCGTGTCGTGGATACTGTGAGACTAACGAATCCGTGTGTAGAATAACATCAGTTCGATTGTTTCTGGATGAACCATGAAGGAAATCTGGTATGTTTAATTGTACAATTATCGTCATAGCGATCACGTTTTAGTTAACTGCGTAATATGATTTATTAAAAATCGCGTTGTGGGTAATGTTTGATCCCAAAGTGGAGTGCATATTGTTGTTTAAAACGAAAAAAGACTTAGCGATTGGCGAGTTTTAGTGATTTAAAATAAAATCAACTGATAATAAAAAGGAAAGTACTATGTGGTAAAGTTATTGACTGTTTTGTTAGTCCAGCGGTCAATGACACCGATCTCCGGTTGCGCGATCTACACCTAAAACAAATTATTGGCGATGATGTATTTAGACATTTCTAAATTTCTGTTTTTAACTAAATATTCATTAATATTGGTATACGTATCGAAATAAAGTAAAACAAGTAATTTTGTTTAAAACATGGGGAAGTAACTGACGTGTATTGTTAATGCCTTATTCTTTAGTTTTTTGTGGTCACACTCACATAGTCGTCCTTCCTAGGGTCGCTGACTGAAAGGTCAGAGCTCCCACTCTGGCCGCCACAACCCCGAAACCCTCCATTCAGTAACCTCTTACCACAGGCAAGAGATACCGTAACTGTATTCTGGACCCAAACTACAGGGATTCCCGTTAATTACTTGCAGATCGTAAAAATAACGCTCGATAAAATAAAATCCAGTGATATCTCACTAACATTTAGTACTTATATAATGAAAGTCTTCATATCATAGAAGTTAAAGAAATCTCCGTAATAGTTCCTAAAGATATCAAAAACCGCTAAGTAAACGCGTGTTCCACATTCAAATGAATTCGGAGATCGCGTGCCGGCGCGCGTTTTGTACCGTTCGGATACTTTTACCAACTACATCTGTATGTATAGACTGATTCGCAAAACAAATTACACTGTTTCACTGTATCGTTCCTTTGCAATATCCGAATTAGCAGTTGGTATTCATTTTTATTTGTATAATAATTATAATTTTATAATTTTTTGAATTATAGTTCATTTGCAATTTAGGGGATGCCTATGTTATGATGATGATGATGATATACTAAGTTTAATCTAAATATGAATATAATGACGAAAGCAATGCATTTCACTTTTGTAGCTCTTTCCAGGTTTTACACTGGCAGTAAATAAAAAAATAGCGTAGATATATACCGTGTGCTAAGTTAACGAAATTGAGCGCTTTCAGAATGTCGATCAATCAACAACAACTACGCATATAAAGCGTACATCAAAATACGGCGCTTATTAATAAACAATTAATTTGGTTTCAATACATTGTTAATATCAATAGACATTTCACTATAATTACAAATTCCCGTGGAGACTGATAAATATGGCAATTGTAGAATGAGGGGCACGAGGATAATAAGATAATAAGATGATTAGATAAGAAAGGAAACCGATATGAGAGTTGAAGCTAACATTGTAAGGGTAAAAGATAGAAATATTAACACGTGCAATCGATTGGACTGGTGGCGGAAACACATGCCTGGCTTTAGCGTTATTTTTTCACCCCACGCGAAATAAGGGATGGGTTCTTAGGTATGTTTGATGGCAAAAATTATCTTCAAGATATTCAGCTCTCATTCCAGCTACTAACAGGATGTTACCCATTATTGAAGCTAATTTAGAAATTTAAAAAAAAATCTTTTGACACGTTTTTGTGATTTTTTTTTAATTTATACTTTCCATTTGAAAAGGATGTTGTACTACAATGTTTTTTTTCTTATTACAGCCTGCAAGTCCTAAGTAAAGTTGGATGCCTGGATAAATTTGCATTCGGCCACCACTAATTGTACCGTTAAATATTATTCTTGGGCCTTAATTTCATTCACAGCCACCATCCCAATGCAGCATTGCCGGCACATTATTTAAAAGATTTTTTTTCAATTACGGAACAAAGTTATGTTATTTAATTGACACAGCAAGAAGATTGCAACAGCACATTCAGTAACGAACTAGCAAGCACTAGTAAGCATACTCATAGATAGTGGCGGCTTTTATGGTCGTTATGTCGTGTTAGAACGAAATGGTGCCGGCCGGGGTGGATTATACAAACGAATATTTTTAAATAATTTGATTGCTCTTTGACGCAATTTAACAACGGCTATTTTAAGATAAGAATCATGACAAATTGCTTTCAATACCGCCCATCAAGAAGTTCGTTGATTTTAGCAGTAGGTACTTTATTTTACTAATCATGTTATTGACAAAAAATAAATTCTTACTAATAATACCCTAGGACAACTGCACTCGTTTTTAAATATACTAAATACATAAAGCGAACCTATACACATTTCTAAATATTTACATACAATTACTCAGAACAATACTTGAGCCCATCGCTCAAATATTTGCCTTGAGAGAATCGAACGTACCTACTCATGACTTCCGTTTGCACAATAAGTATGATTAATGTACGAACCTCACATAGTAAATGCTTGGAATGTTTCTTAAGGCTCCCAAATTTATACTGCGGACAGTAAAACCTTTTGAATAATTGAAGCGAATTTAAAACGAAATTGCATAGTAAAATACTGGCTTCCGAAGACGCTTCGCTAAGCTACTCGTACGCTGCATGAAAACAGACCAACACGTGTTTGAAGCTGACGTGAATATAAACTAAAGTTTTACGGACTTGATGTATCGTTATAGTCACAATCGTTTATATTACATTTAGAAATAAGAAAACATCACGATGAAAGTATAGAATTTGAGTTTAATAAAACATTTAAGCAAATAAGTGAATAAATAACAACAAGTAAACAAATAAATAAATTCTGTAAATAAGCAAATTATTATAACAGTCTAGTTATCGCCAGCATTTTGGTATACAGCCTCTTATTCGGCAAATCTGGGGTTCAAATTCCGCACCACGTGTTCAGTGCATTTTTATAACTAAAACTTAAACACCACTCGCTATAACGGTGAAGGAAAACATCGTGAGGAAATCTACACACTTTAGAGACGTTATACAGTGTTAATACTTTCTGAGGTGTGTGAAGTTTACCACGCAATGGCCAGATGGTAGACTCACTACGAGACTCGTGTTTGTGGAACAATAAAGTGGAAAAAATAGAAAACTTAACCAAAGCACGTTTCTCAAGGCGAGAAAACGACCAAAGTGTACCAAATAAAAAGCAAGGGATTCACAACTAATTAGGTACGGTGTTTTACGACGCCATATAATACGTGCTACCTAAATGGAGTGATTATACAACGTTATTAACGTTCAAGATCTCGTTAACGTCGAAACAAACTCGCCCACTGCGGCTTAAAATGTACCTGAGGGTATAATAAAAGAGCTTTTCGCTTGATAAACTCGGTTTGTAATGAAATACCAGGAATACGGGCGGTACAAGATACAGCGAGATCCCTAACACGTGTAAAGCTATTTTCAGCAACACTACTAGATGTTCTGGATACAAGACCATTAGGTGTTTTATTCCACCCTTTTAGTGGTTCACTGCTGGACCGGATCTTCTCTCATAGTGAAAAGGATTTAGGCCATGGTCCACCAAGCTGACCAAGTGCGGATTGGTAGACCTTACACACACACCTTAGAAAATATTATACACTTTATAACATCTCTAAGGTGTACAGTTTTCTCACGATGTGTTCCTGCACCGTTACACCTACTGATACTTAATTTTTTAGTTATAAAAGGCACGTAACAAGTCAGTGGTGCGTGCCAGGATCGAACCCAACCCCGAATTCAAAAGCTGAATTTCAAACCACTAGAATTTCAAACAGCCTATCGCCGCTTCCTTTTACTTGTAGATCAATTCAATTTGTTTATTCTAGTTTCAGCGCTTTTATACAGATGTACAGAATGTAAACGATATGCAAAGTTAAGCCATCAGCATTCAGGTAGGAATCGCTATTTCTATGCGCTTATCACAAGCACTCGCTCTTTGTTTTCGTTAAACCTGGCCGCCGGCTTTAACGGCGGTGTCTATCATTTATCAGAGTAGCGTGAGCAAATATAAAGCAAGAAGCAATTGCAGAACACACACAAGTAAAACGCAAACATGTTTTCAGACATCTCAGTGCTGGCAAATTGTATGAATTTAAAATTAATGAGACCTTTAATTTTAACCTTCTCGTTACAAGAGGCCACCCATGCCCTGTAAGGGTGCGAAAAAAGGGTCGACAAAACAACAAAACAGACTCTTTGTAAAAATGATTATTATATCCATTTCTTTTTTGGATCCTTTTATGTTTTAATTTGTATTTAAATCTCTTAATGTAAAGTCCTGCATTCATTAGTGTAATTGGAGTAATCCTTTGTAATTTACTAAATAAATAAATATAATTATCCGGCAATATGTGCTATATGTGTGTAGTAAAACAGTATTCTCGCTTGCGCATAATTTTCAAAATCATCAATCTTGTTTACAGCTCCAAGGAGAAAGATGAAGATCAATCATCCCGAATGGAGTCCACGATGACGCTGGATAGGAAAAGTGTGGATGATATCAATCCGTACAATCCGTTCGAGCACAGAAATGTTCCTCATCCCACATCGTAAGTGCCATTTGCTAAATTACTTTACATCTGTTGAAAATTACAAATCCATCCTGTTGACGGCCACAAGCCAGTTAATTATGTTTAAGCAACGTAGACATGTTTGGTGATATATAATAATAAAGCAAAACCTTTGTGTAAAGATCGTATATATTATACAATATTTGTACTTATTGGTCAAATCCAACTTATATTTAATAAACGTCATCATTTTGAGCTGGATGTAGACGCCCACGTCACCCCACGTGTCATGTGATATTGCTCGCGTAAAGTTCAGTTATCATATTAATTAGTGGCCGTTATAACATCGTGTGCTAAAGATTTGCACAAGATTGTAAGTAGGAAATATTAAGGAAAATGTGCTAAAGCAAATGAAAAACATGATTTATATTTTTTATAACTGCGTTGTTCGCTGCCACATGTGAAACTGTCTCGAGGGAAAGCCTTTGCTTTTATGTTTTACCTTTTTTTATCTGTCATCTGTTCTCTCCACTGACTTTGGTGTCACCGCGTATAAAAAATAGCAGCTTGCCCCACCTACCTGAAGACAACAAAAAGGGCTGGGAAACCAAGTGAGGGGATTTTGTGGGATTTTGCTTCCGAGTTACCGTTCCTCGCAGGGAGAGCTTATGATATAGAGGGGTAAGGGTGAGAAGGGGGGAGAAGGTGCATCGTGACCATCATGATAATGAATGACATCGCTTTTAAATTTAGAACAAGTAATTTGTATCACTGTACGTAATATTTATATGTACGAAATATAACGGAAATTCTAATTATAAAAAAAAATATTTCTCACGTCTGATCCGTATTAAACACAATTAATTACCCAAAATTTATTTTAAAAATACTCTAAAACTTCGCCTTTTTTTCTGAATGATCAATTATTTCCTGGTAACACGATAGTGTTTCGATACTCTAGTATATTGTTCTAACAATATAGACTATACTAGATATTGGATACTAGATACTGTTCTAACATTGAAGCAATTAAGCAAGACCTTTACTGAGCAAGATTTTACTCTTGCTTAATAAAAATTACTCCCTATTCAGAAAAAGGAAATGCGAAATTTGCTAAATAAAACCTGAGTACGTACTTAACCGTCAGATAAATAATTTAATTTGCTATTTCGTCCACCCCATAAATTATCCGCCATATGGCTAGCCCTATTCAGCGGTCGTAAAACGCAACCCCGAGTTTATTAAACAGATAAGGCTCTGCTTAGCTCAAGTGCAATTTATTCATCCACTGTGTAACCCACCTAAGCATAATTATTTTATAGTACTACGAAATTATTGGTGAAATATTTAATAGCTCGACTGGAGCAGAATTTTTATGACTAAACTATTAAATTCTCAAGGCATTTTCATACCAGCACCAGATTTTAATATCGTCCCTGAAACCTTTAAAATTATAGGGATTGTTTATAGTTAAGACAAAGAGAACGATTGAACAGATTAGATTAATTCAAAGATCAATCATGAATGAATAATTTAAATAATAAATGTCGGATAGAATATCGGTTTTGGTAGATTTAAGATGCCTTATCATTAAAATCTATATGATTTGTTTAATTGATGGCGTGATGGATTGGCTGTACGCCTGAGCGCTTATCAATCACCTGATTGATTGATACATCCGTTCAAACTGTCATAATAAGGTCGTATTTATAAAAGGGCAAATAACAGCGTAAATTATTATATTCCAAGAGCAATTTTCCGAATGAATTTCGTATTTCTTCTTAAACTGAACTGAAGTACCTACTTCTGTACGAATTTATTCAGTTTACAAAGTCGTTCAGTTGATTTGATAAATATAAATCAATACTAGCATAGATATAAAAATTATAACATCAGTTCACTATAACTATCACTTCGTCATAAAATTGTAGATATTAATATGGTAAAGGCAATCTTATCAGTTTTGATGCAAATTTTTCTTTACCCTTTAGTGGTCCAATGCTGGACCGGGTCTCCTCTCGTAGTGAGAGGGATTTTGAAATATGATTATGTATTTTTATTTTATTTGGATTATTTTTAGACACGTCTCATAAGGTGTTCTCATTTTAAGAACCATAGGTTCCTTCGTGCACCTACTGAAGTCATCGCTGGGTTCAGGGCTGCTAGCGATGCCGGTCGCGTTCAAGCACACCGGGCTTATTCCCGGCTGCCTTGGCACAGCCCTAGTGGGACTGATTGCTACTCACTGCGTGTACATACTGGTAAGATTTTATTTGCAAAATCCAAAGTGTACCCGCATTATTCGCGTCACGTGTGCTAAGTTCTTTGATATTCAACGGCACGAGAGTAAATTTTGTGTAGTACGAGTATGTGCCGCATGATTGATATTAAAAAGAACTTCCCGAGGTTCGTGGGTTCGATTCTCATCCAGGACAAATGTTTGTGATGAGCATCAGTAAGTATTATATTGTATGTATATATTAATGTTTATCAGCTGTCGGGCTGCCGTAACACAGGTAATTAATGACCCCCAAAAAAACATTATTTTCAATGACTCCATATTTCACTTGTAATTTAAATATTTATTGTCAAATTTCATTCACTTCGTGTAAGCAAATTCTTTAGATGAACACAAAAAATGCTGAGATTTCGCCAACCTTTTTTTATAAGTCTGCACAATGGTGCAAATAGTGATTGGAAGCTGTAAGTCACGAAACCTAAGCAATAAAAGTAAAATACAGCTGTTGCAAGCTAACATATTCATATACGGAGCGACCTTAATGTATCATTTTTTCCATCCACACCGTATGTTACCGGAGTGACATGTTGGATAATGATGACTCAAGATTTTGCGAATGACACACTGAATACTGCTGATTGAGAGAGTTCTCGCAAATCGACTACTCTTCAATATCCAATATGTTATCATTCGTAGACGTCCTCATCCTTGGTTCCTTTACTCAATACTTCATTATGACAATCGCCTTGTCACTTGTACTTCGTCACTCAAAAAAAATACAACCTCAAAAGAGTCTAAAACGTCTCTGTCAATTTCATTTTATAATTTTCTCTTCGAAAATATAAGTAACTATTATAGTTTTCAATTACGTTGAATTATATCGCATTCAAAATGTTATGATTCACTCTCAATTTCTTATGGAATGCTTTTGTATATTGTTAACAGCACACAATATATCGACCAGACAATGCGCAAAATGCCTTTTAGCAGACTTTTCGATATTCGTATTTGCTTGTTTTCTCTTTCAATCACTTTGTTAGTGATGGATACGGGGCCAAGGATTCGAACAAAGCTTCATTTTAATATTGATTTGATTTTCCAAACAAGCTTTTAATTGATCTCCAACAACTGGAAAATATTCCAAAAGTGATTCCTACATTTTTATCAATATTAAATTGTCGTTTGTGGCTCAGGCAATTTTAAAATCAGATTTGTCATTAATTGTTATAAAATAAGGAATAAGTAATAAGAACATTGATAAATCATTATCGCTCTTTAATTTATTTCCTTTCTCTTACCGTATGCTTGCTTAAGCGTACATAGGTACAGTCAGGTGGCAAATGGTAATTAAAAACGATAACAAATTAAAGGTAATGTAGGACTTTTCAAATACAAGAGTACGTCGTAAGCCTCGTTTTCCATCAAGAGGTATTATGATCAAATTGTTGCTTATAAAATGTATATAAAAACTAGCTGCGGGAAATCGTGGAATTCTCACTGTAACCTATTGAAAACATATAGCACTTAGAAGTGGATTTAAGCCTCAAAATCTTAATAAAATAAATTTAAGATGTTATCTTTATGTTGGACCAAACGATAGACATCTACAAAATTCAAATGAAATCCGTTTAGTGGTTTCGGAGGATAGCGTAAACCAACATCGTGATTGGAGATTTTTATATGTCTGTATAAAGATATTATAGCTTTCATCCCGTACGTCTATTTCGCTTTTAATTTTCACTTGAATATCCATAATAAATGACGGTTCAAGTAAAACGCGTCACATTGTAACATAACGCGCCCTCCCCAGTTAATACCCTTCAACCAATTTGCCCACTAGCCGCGAACGTCTATTTGTCACGCATTCTAATTGATTGCTGAGTGTAGGCGGTTTCCGCGTATAAAACGTTGAACGTAACTTTATCATCGCCCTTTGTGTGTACTAATTACTTGGAACTTCAGCTGCCATACTGTTGTTATTGTGTTATCAAGGCATCGATTATATTATGTAAGAATATGCGTAAAATTGATTCATTATTGATTAACTCTACAATTTGTTTACGAACGCCAGTGCGTGTAGACTATGAGCGCTTTAAGTATTTGTAATTGTATTTCGTTTCTTAATAATTAAGCGAACAAATTAAGTCCAAAAAATACAAACATATTACATCAAGAAGTTATTTGAAGTTTTAGCTTCTTTACTATTAACCTACGGCGTATAAATGGAAATAAAAACTTTATTCATTAAAAAAAAAATATACTGGCCGAATTGAGGAGCTCCTCCTTTTTGAAGTCGGTAATGAAACAGAAACAACACAGCGCACAAGATAACCGCGGTCAACGAATTTCAGTGTCCCGATTCGTCTGGACACCGGTTAACCCGGTGACGACGGTACCCGGTCGTAGTGCGTGAAATCTAACATTATTTACCACGAAAACCTTGTAGATAGCCACGGTCCAAAAAATCAAGATCACTGACAGTTTTACAATATGATGGACAATTATGATTAGCAGCGATTTATGGAAGGGAAGATACAAAAGCACAAGTTTTCTCGAAACTCACACAAAAATGGAATCTATTTCAATTTAACTGAATTAATCTTTAAGTTATTTACAGAGCAGCAGGTTGGCAAGCCAGTCCCAAGTAGTCGCCGTCACACATATTGAAATCTGAGTTTTGTGTGATTATAATGATTATAACATTACAAGTATAGTTTTACTAAAGTCAGTAGTTAGCATGCTAGTGTAAGAATTCAACCTATATAATTTAGTTATGTTATACATGTTATACAGAATGGCGAGAAACGGCAAAGAAAATACGCAAGAGTTCAATAAACATCGGATAGCTATTTGTATCGCGTTACATTCCGGAAATACGTTACGAAACAAAAGTAATTTTGCTCTGTTCGGTAACGCGTGTCTTAGTGTGATGGTTTGTTTCGCACAGAACACGTGTTCGTACAACACATTACACCATCAGCGAACTGTTGCGTGATATTACATACGTTTCAATAATTCACATTCCAACGAAGTTTTACTTTATAATAATGCAAAGTTTATTAACGACGGTAGCGCAGAGTATTTGAATTGTACCAAAATTGTCACGTATTCAAAGTGAACGCGAAGTTTAAATATAAACGAACTTGTTGCATACAAATGAGGGGGCTTTCAAGCGAACCCTTCTCGAACACTCGCTCCACTGAAACTGAAACTAATGCAGCTTCGTGTTGAAGGCTAAATAGTGCTGGTTAAAGCGCAACAAATGCTTCCGACACAGTTTAGAAACTTTTGCTTAGAGATAACTTATACCATAATTGAATAGAATTATTTTAAATTTATCAAAACCACGAAAAATTTATTGCTATTAATTAAAATATGTATTTGTATAAAACCCAATTTAGCGTGGACGTGGTTGTCGTTACGACACATCGTGGCCCACTGCTGGGCGAGATTATCACAGGCGATCGTTAGACTTCTAGAATATACTCTATCACGGTGCTGCAGTGGTGGAAAATGTAATGTGAATGGAATAAAACAAAATATTAAAATTTATTCGAAAGCTGTATATTTCTTAAATGATTCCCATTGATTATCCTCGCGTCAGCAAAACCCAGCGTATTACCATAATTCGTTCAACTATTTTGGCTATTTCGCTTATTTTTATCGCCCCTAGTGCGGCTCTCAACTTATTCTCCATTAATTTTTATTCGGTAAAGTAAAATATAACATTAAGTAACATACTAATAGGTAATTATTTGATTACGCACATTTAAGGTTTAGAAATATTTTATATCTTACAAAAATCCAATTTAAATTTCAACGAGGACGATCAATATTTGTGTAATGAGCGTGAATATATCTGTCTGGCTGTAAAACTATCTCTATAAATATTTACACAGAACTATTAAAAAGCAGTTTATCAGGTCTGTGACTATCATAACATTGAATCTCCCTAATATAGTCTGATAGCTGTTGGTGAGTGTGACTTGAGATACTAATATTACGAGTATTATTAAAGTTTTCTAATTTTCTCGATCATACGAGTAAGTGAAAAGTTTGAACACTACTTGTCCGCTGGGACCCGATTTTTTCTCCTTTCTCTGCGTTTATTGAATTGGATTTTTGATAATAATATTCTGCTGTTGTAAATAGTTGTAGATTATTATCATATAATAAATAAAACGAGAGACAAGAGATATTCACAAGAAACAAATTTAATGTATGTTTTTCTATCACAAGTTTATTATATTCGAAATATTTAAAATTGCGTTTATCCCGCTTCAAAATACATTCGCGTAAAAGTTGAGAATATTATCAAATTATTTAACAACATGCGACAAAAATATACTAAACTGAAATTCATTTTTTTTCATTAATTGCATTCGCTTCTAACAAGAATTACATACATCTTTCCAATAATATCTTTTTGAGGATTGCATAAAAATTTGATGGAACCAAAATGCTTCGTAACCGACAAACTTCAGAACATCGCGGTGCTTGAAACAAAACTCGTTAAATGCAATAATCGCTTCACATCAAATTTTATGAGCATTTTGTTTACGGCTGCCAACTTAACTCATTACAACTATATGCTTTTCTTCAAAATTCAATAAATATAATGATGCTAGACTCTGTATTATACCTACAATAGGTATTATACATTTGGGCATAGGACACACAGGCTATATGCTTAGCTAGCAGGCTACCGTACAGGCTACCGTAGCTAGCAGGTTCGATGCCCATCCACGATAAACATTTGTGTGATTAGCACTGGTTTTTGTTCGGTATCTGGATGCAATAAAAATATGTATGTATAAATATTCACCGCATAAACATGTACTGTGGATATATGTATGTTTAACATTTAGCCGGTTACCGCAAAACAGGCACTTCATTGCGTAATTCTGAACATTCAGAATTAAAACAAAAATCAATTTGCCATTTCTCTGCGCCAATAGAAGATACAGCATCGTAAATTCAATTTTCAACCGCTCGAACTGTCTGACGCATTGTTAACGCCAATATAGGAATCGGCGTGCTTCAACAGTCTCTCCGTAGCGGAGCGTAAATCCAGTACGAACTAGTCAAATACCTCTCCAGCAATAAACATTGAATATCACGTTAATATGCGAGATTTTCTCATTGGGAAAAATCTTTAAATGAAATTGTGAAATTTGCCTGCAGCACTATAAAATGTCTTAACGTGATTTTGTGAATATAATCTCGCGATCAATAGGCTTGAATAGACTTTAAGCTTTTATAACAATAATATTATTATACCATCACGCCAGGTTCGTAACGGGGTAGGCAGATAGCACTACCAAATATCTCTGTCCTAACAAACCTGACATGCTTCATCTACACACTCAGCCAATGTCCGACCTTTGGTCGATACGACAGTCTTATTCTCATAACAGTAATAATTGGAACAAATACACAGCTGTCTGATTCCAAATAAGGCAATTTTTCCAGGTCAGTACTTCGCGGGACGTTTGCCGGGAATGTCGCGAACCCGCCCTAAATTACACGGACACTTGCGCTCGCGTGTTTAAACACGGCCCAAGAAGATTGCGCCGTTATGAAGGGCTCGTCAGGTCTGTACTACCTATTGTTATCTAACAAATTCAATAAGAGCATCTTATATGCTAGTATATATTATATTAGTATTTATAGTAATAGGGACACAAATGCAACAGTATTCGATGTTTGTCTATTTTTAGTATTTGTTTATAATAAAATAAAATAAGTTCATAGTGATGTAGTCTAAGTGTTTTGTACAAACTTCCATTCTAAGGGTCTGGGATTCGAATCCAAACTCTAGTCAGCGATATATAATATATAGCACATATCAGACTACAATGGAATTGATATATCGTATGTGTAGTTAATCAGTTATTAGTTTTAGTAATTAGATTAGTCAAGGATGAGGTGGCCTTATATGAGGTTGTCTCGAGATATAGTATACGAGATATTGGATTACAAATAAAACCGCTACTTTTACAGATGTTTTGCGGATTACGCAATGGCGGGTGTGTGCCTCGGCGGTACCAGCGTGTATGTAATATTTATCGCTTCTTCTATCAAAGATGTAAGTACCTTAATGTATATATCGTAATCAGTCATCAAAGGGTTAAAGTACTTTTCGTGAATTATTTATATACTGTCACTTCATCTGCTGCGTTTCATTAAGCATAATCGCATGTGTTATGCATAATTATGTAAAATTGGAGTGTCTGTTTGTGATTTCAAAATTAAGATACTTACATAAACAAGCTTTTATTAAAATGTTTTAATCGAGTTTGAACAGTACTCGGCCCATCCCCAGGATTAATAAGTACGATGTTCCACTCGCGACCATTTCTTCGCGAACTTCAAATTAAGCAAATTGAGAACCTGTGTTTTGATAAAACCAGATAAAAATAATGATCACTCTATAATAATTATATAAATATTTATATTAAAGCAAAACAGGACAAACGAATGTACCCACCACACAAATGCTTGTGGTTGGTGAGAATCGAACCCACGACCCCTGATTTATAAGCCAGGATCGCTAATCACTAAACAAAGAACCCAGTCGTGTATTTAATATCAGATTAATTAATCATTTCCTACTCCGTTTGATCTCGTACATTTATCTATATATGATTTGTTAAGAATCGTTTCCCCATCAAATGAGTAGAAGAAAGTTTTCTCTTGAATAATTCAGAGCCGCATTATAGGGGTAAGCTTTATATGAATAATATTCATGAGTCCTACAATACTGGGAATTGAATATTATTCAGTTCCTAGTATTGTAGCGCTCAGGGACGTACTTTTCTTAACAACGGGTGTTTATTTGGAAAAGTTTAATCGTGTTTACGGTTAAAATATACATAGTTAGATATTCTTGTTAACATTGCTTACAGCTTTGAAAATGCATTTTAAATAAGCACGTATCACGAACAAAATTACTAAACAGCCTTTCTAGGTTTTTTGGGTAGTAACGTCAGTCAGAAAGATAGACTTCGAAAATGTAAATTTTTAGGACATTTTATGAAACATCATGGATTAATGAAGATCATTATAAGACGGAAAATTACGGTGACTCCGTTAATCAATTCTTTTTTATAATCACATACCTATACAATACATACATAATATACTCGTAGATGTTTTGAAGGCTTGCGATCGTGCAGACTCTGATGGTGAATGTCGTAGAGACAAATGCAGTAATAGCTTTGAAGCGATAGTTGATTGCGCATTGTAAACACCTCGGAAGGAAGTTCATTCCACAGGTGCACTGCATTGCTGAACGCTTGAACTGCGTCGCGGCGGGCGAAACTTGCCTCTTCGGAATGTTGGCTATGCACACTACACTAGTACTACACTATGTACGCTTAGTATGTACACGTACTGCGCACTTGAAATATTTGTCTACAACAACAATGTTCAATTTTTCCAACCTGTAATGGTACACTGCTGGACCGAGTCTCCTCTTGGAGTTAGATCGATTTAGGCCATAGTCTACCACGCTGGCGAAGTGCAGATTGGTAAACTTCACACACCTCAGACAATATTAGATTCTTTATAACATTTCTAAGGTATGCAGGTTTCCTCACAATGTTTTCCTTCATCGTTGTAGCAAGTGATTTTTATTTATACAACGCACGTAACAATACAGAGGAGCGTACCCAGGATCTTACCCAGTACCCTCGAAGTGAGAGGCTGAATTTCAAAGCACTAGGCTATGACGGAATTTCAAACCAGTAGGTTACACTGAATTCACTAATGGGTACATTAATCTTGTCCCACGCTGAACGTTGCCTGCCAATGTCAATATCACAATTTCCATTATAATAATCGCAAAGCCAATCAAATTTAGCGCCACTAAAATGGATACACTACATCTATCATTAGTTAAAAGTTCCATAGCTTATAAAGTTCCGTATAATATGGTTAATAATACGTACGGGGGTAGAAATAACAACAACAATTAACAAGAGGTTAGCGACTGATCACTAAACGGGAGGTCGTCGGTTCGATTCCCTACCTAAGACATTTGTGTGCTGAGCAGATTTGTTTTACAACATTACATATATGTTTACCAGTTGCCTAGTCCAAATAAATTCACGTTAT
>DWQT01001394.1:0-16970 GCA_018244895.1 Myscelus amystis hages
CTCGTGTTCACACAGAGACATTCGATGTATACACTGAGTGTACGGTGTATAGTGTCGTAGTCTGAACCGGCCTTAACGCCACAAAGTTTGTTCACCACATAACAAACAAAGTGCAAACAAAGAAGATAAACGCATTAAACTCTTTTGCCTTTGCTCATTTATAAATAAATAATCACTGTATTTCTGTATTTATGCAATATCTATGACACGCAATTATTTATGTCATTACAACTGACATTATTCCTACGGCCATGATTAGTTCATGCAAACCTAGCGTAATTAAAGTCGGCAAAGCAAGGCAAATAGGAATGACCTTTGGGAAGTTCGTTTTCTTTAATTTAGACTGGCATTTCTATAGTCGGAATACAATGACGAAACAATTTTACATTCTTACGTGTAAAGGAAAGGGGAAACATCAATTCACATTAAAATTCCTAAAAAAGGTAATTATTGATCAATTAAAATTTGAAGATATGCTTGGTTTCTGATTCTACAATATATTGAATGAAACTTAAAGCCATCGCACAGTTTTATTACGATACAATGTGTCTTGATACAAATAAAAATTAAAAGGTTTTTCGTCTAGAAAGTACGTTTGTGATTTAACCGACTTACCAAAACAGAACACAAAAATGCGTTTCAAAGTTACAGCTACAATTTGGTAGAATGTTGTAGGATAACAAAGCGCAACAATAGACTTGTACGTGAACGTCGGCCAACGCTCACGGGGTTTACCTACAATTAGAGCGAAGTTCCCTCTTGCGGGGGAAATTGTTTTCATGCCCAAAAGGCTTGTGCGAAGTGATATTATCAGCTTTTCCCTTCCATTTGGGGCGGTGCGAGCAATTGGGCTTAAGGAGATTACACCGTTTTGCTCTTCGTTTGAGACTGCAAATGACGGTTCGCAATTATTATTAATTGTCTGTCTGTTTGACGGATTTGTTTCGTTTCAGCCGCAGATTCTAAAACAGTTGCCAACGGAAAGAAAAAAAAATTTGAATGTCGTTTTAAGAAACTGAACTACTTCGTTTATTTTCTACAGAACTATTTTTACACGTTAACTATAAATAATGACACATTTATGTATATTTGGTAGATTTAAAAAGCAGTATTGACCAACGTTTACCTGAACCACTTAAGAAGGGTATAAAACTACGCAGCGCTACCAAAGGAACATGAAATATAATTCAATTTCATAGAAGCAATAAAAGGTTTCGTATAATGAGCATATTGGATTTCATAATACAATAAAATATCCTGCCTCCCTCTTAAGCTGTACAGCAAGGGTTACCGTTACCCTAAAACAAGTAAAAACATTATATAAACATTGGTTCATTATCCCGACCTTTACAAAATTAGACGTTATTTGAACAGATATGGTTACATTTAAAGATTTTACACAAAACACACATCTATGCCTTTTACGATGTACATACATTGCAATTAACAGTATCTACTTGGGACTAAAATTGACATAATATATTTATTATAGTTATTAAACATCAAAGCAAAATGTTCAATTTATTACCCGATAATAAACCTTTTACAAAGATTTTTGTGTTCAGTACACCTGAGGTTTACATTGGTTTTGGTGTAATGTAGACCGAGAGAAACAAGCTAGAGGCAGAAATATCTCGGAACTCTTTTAAATGATCAGTTTAATAAAACAATAAATATACTCTTAGCCAAATGAAGGTTATATTCATTGTCCGCTTGCGGCTAACCACTTCACACAAATCGGAAATTAATTGATACTCGTACATTAATGCATATAATATTTAATATCACTGTAAACATTCGAATAAGCAACCAGTTAGAGTGTAACATGTAACATGTAACATACGTGAGGGATACGAGTAACATTTGACATTATAATTTTACTTGATGTCTATGTTTATGCATGTAAATGTCTTTTACGTAGAACTCTACTTATAATGAGTTAGACGAACTGGGACATTTGGGGATTAATCGTAATAAATGTTATTATTAATAAATTATTAAATTTTACATATCTGGTTAAAGGAAAAAATATGGAATAAAATATTTTAAAAGGATTACTAAAGAAACTTATCATATCATATACTGTAAACAGCATCTTAATAACTTATTACCACTAGGTGAAACAACTAAAAAATAAACAGCCATTAAAGTGAAAAAATTTTAAGAATACCTAACCCTTTGGAAAAATCTAAATGTTTGTCCAAGTACCTCATATGTTACCTAATTTAGTGTAGGAGTACTGCTATATGATTTCTTTTCACGTGTACTTAATAAATAGCGACTCTTGTATATAATGTCCTAATTCCGGGGTCTTGTTGTTAATACCATCATTTTCGCTCCTTTCTTTACTTTGCCTTGAGTAACGATTAATCCAAATCTGTGGATTCAAACAAACGATTAAGCCACGTTGCACTTTTCACCACCCTTCCACAAAGTGCTACCTCCTTAACCGTTCTTTTCAGCAACAAGAAGCGATCTCCCCGCTAAGGGAGAAAAACACATTGCTTGTTCATTGCCCTCCTTAATAAGATACAAAAAGATTCTTAAAGGGTGGGTACTGTGTAAAAAATATCATCGCATTAGCAGAACAATAACGATTGATTGCAGAGATAAAGAAAATACAAAGGAAGTTGGTTTTTATTTGCAAAAATTAGAATTTCTTTACAGATGTTTTACAATACGAACGTTGAGAATCTGTTTAACTACTTCTTTCCAGTAATCTTTTATAACAAAGGCGAAAAGAATAACCATTTACCATTTCTTGTTTTAAGATGATTGTCATCTACGCTTAATCGACAGCAGAAATAACAATGTAGAGACGTTGATACATATAATAAAGAAAAAGTGGTCCTAATTCGTGAGTTTCGAACATACTGAAATTTTTTGAATAATTAAAAAAATATTTCTAGTATGGATAAAAGCATAAGTGAGAATTTGTAAAATATGCTTACCTTGTTATTGACATAAGTACGACGTGGTATTTGTGAGATTGTTGTCACAAAATAATGAATATTTCGTGTTTTTTAATTAAACGAAGAGCAGTTTTGTTTCCTTCACTGTACTATAGAATGCGTTATGGAAGCCTTTTACCATAACAAGTGACATTCCATAGCTGAAACCGCTACTAAAAATAAGAGTGATGTTGTACGTACAATGTGCGCTCAATTTCCGAACGCGTAGTAGTGTCGTTCAAAAGTTTCGAACGTCAGTCGCGCTACGCTGGCCGCATAGAGACAACCGCACATATCAATTAAGTCGCGTTCTTTCACATTCAAATATCCGATTTGTTTGTAACGCGGGACAGATTAAAAACGCGGGAAATGTCAACAGAGTTATATCGTGGTTGATTTTTGTTTTTGAAATTTCAATTGTATTTGTAGCGAAATGGTAATGATGAACAAGATCAGCATTTTTGCCGCCTTTTTCATTTTGTTTTGCATTTTGAAGGGTGAGTTTACCTAGCATGTTTGTGTTTTGTTAAATATTTTATATCAGTATTTGACGTTTAATAAATTTAAATAGGGAACGTACGCTTATGACCTCTTTTTACGAGATCTCGACACAGTTAAGATAGAGTTGGGAAATTATTGTTACTATTTAATTATTATTGTACGGTGTAATTAAAATATGGTAATTTTTAATATACGCGTAGGTACTTATTAATAAATGTGTATATAGAAAAAAAATTATATATTTTTAGCGGTAAAATCCTAGTTGTTGTTACGTCTCCAGTCCCTTATAACGAAGCTGCGGGTTTCAAATTCTAATACGTATTTCTGACATTACAAAGGTACCTGAGTTTTATAAATTAATAACTACGTCACTCACTTTATTGGTGATGGAAAACGTCGTAAGTAATTTGTACCTGTAAGATAACGTGTAAAGTTTTCCCTAATGGACTGTAAGACGACTCATGCCTGCCATCTCGCATTGAACCAGTAGGTATCATAGACTGCCATCAACCTTTTCATTATGAAATGAGGCACGTAACAAACAGTGGGTAAATAAAGAATTCTATTCTTTTAATCTTTATTAAATATAAAGAGAACTTGTAGTGGACAAACTTATAACTTTAATCGTGGAATGAGCGAAAAAGTATGTTAGGATCGTAGCCGTTGGAAATCCTTAGTATATTTGCCTACCTCTACGGTAAATAGGCGTGACTCTATACATAGACAATAAATCTAAAATATTGGACATATCTGATAATTAGGAAGCTCATCTGTAGCGAAACGTGATTAGTGATTGTATAATATAAAAAATACAGATCGAGCGATACAAAAGAACGTCGCTGCGTTTATATTAATAACCTTCAAACATTTAAGTGATTTCCTGTCGCCCGTGTTCAACGTTACCTACTTCATAATGAAATACCGGCCTTATTAATGAATTGAATTTTGTAACATTTACTATATTCTATTGTATGAAATATTTCATTATTATTTAATTATACTAACTCTATGTAATTTTAAGTTTAAAGAATTTTATTGCGTGGAATAGATTAAGGCATTTAGTACGATTACAGAGAAATCAATTATACTCTTAGATTCAGAAATTGTAACGTTAATAAATGAATTGAGTTATTAATAAGCAACTGAAATTTATGGTAATGCCAGGGGAGTTATTTGTTAATAAATAAATATCAAAAAACATAAATAGCGAGCTGTGCGTAATAATACGAATAACACGAATAATAAATAATAATAATAATTGAAATTGCAAATACATGCCAATGGAAATAAGTTACTGCATATTTTATTATGATTTGTAAATTGTAATTTCGAATCCGAATTGTAAATTTGAAATATTAGAAACAATTTACAAAATTATGAAATGGCCACTGACAATTGGTCAATTTATGCGATAGAAAAAACTTCAAAGATAATAAACGTAGCGAGAATTTAATAGAATTAGTCGTAATTGGTCGTATAAAAGCAAAACATGGTACCTATTCACAATTATCGTCAACCGTTTCCCATATAGGGAATAAATTAATTAGTATATTAAAGTAATCATGTTTCACAAAGCAATGATTGATGCGTAGGTTTCGAAATAATTAAATTAAATTTTAATACTGTTTCGTAGATAATTTTTCCGGCCAAGAACAACCAATAAAACAGCACCGATAACTGCTTAAACGAAACGGTAAATAAATTAATGTTATAAAATATACCTGTTAGATAAGTTGGCCTCTTCGTCGTGGATTTCTGTCATGAGAACACCTGTTTGTTTTGTGTTTAGGTATAATAAAAATATCTATATACGCATATATTGCGTATAATAAATTATGTATTTTATTAGCTGCCTGGTCACTTTATATGTAGTAATATACGCGCTGCCTAGTTTTGTCCGTGGATCATATGATAGGGTGTCCTAAACTATTAATAAAAAAAAGATTTATAGATTCAAAACTTTAAAGCGAAATCTCTTAATACAAATATACCAAGCATAGCCTCGGCTGTTTATTAAACGTTCTCTGCAAAGAGGAAGATAAATATTGATCTGCGGATAAGGGTATTGTATCTAGCTCGTGGCTTCGATATTACTATTTTTTTGTTTCCTTTTGCATACCGCATCTGCGGTATACAGTATAGTTGTAGCCTTCGTAAATGAAATATATTTCTCTTTATAATAAGGTAAGTAATTTCAATTGTGGTATAGTTGTAGGAGAGACCTGTGCCCAGCGGTGGGACATGTAAGGGTTAGTACAGACTATAATAGATCAACATTGGTTGAAGTTGTTTGTTCAGATAGTATTACAATTAGTTTACATCTATACTTCTATACTAATAATATAAAGCTGAAGAGTTTGTTTAATTGTTTGGTTGTTTGATTGTTATATATTGAAATATTAGTCCGATTTGAAAAATTATTTCAATGTTAGATATCTCATTTATCGAGGAAGGCTATAGGCAATATAACATCACGCTAAGATGAATAGGAGAGGAGCAGTAATAAAAAATATTGCGATAACGGCAAAATAATTTACATATATAGCAAAAGCAACGTTTGTCGGGTCAGCTAGTCATAAATATGTTTGTAATAATATAGACGGTTTTTTGTCAATTTTCATATTTTAATTGATATACTAACACTTGCCAACCTATACTACACTCACGTATCTTGCAAGATTATGGAATAATGGCAAGGTAGTAAAGTAGTCGCCTATGGAAATAGGTCAATTATTGCCATCGACACAAATATCAAACTGCAAAGCTTGCGTCTTCGCCTCGAGCGTTATTGACACGTTGATACGAGAGACAAGTACCTACCTTCAGTGTGCTTCATCAACGATCAAGGCTAGGGTGCAACATTCATTAAAGACACTTTATTATGTAAGTCATATTTTCCTCGACGTGACACCTATAATATTGCAGTTATTAAAATGTGGAACAGAATATAAGCAAAGGATAAGGTATGTGCATACTGTAATGATGAAAATAGGTACTATTGTATTAAAAATTCAGCAGAACTTTGTTTTAAATGATCCGGAAATGCACGTTAGCTGTCAGATGGATGGTTCGGTGGTCGTCTGAGTACAAAGAACTAAGTTCCATTAAAAACATTTCATTGAATATCGCTGTATTCCAGGGCGCGTCAAACACCAAAATTTTGAAGATATAAACGCAGATCTAATGGCCAATCGACGATGGCCTATGCATAAAGAAATTTACCTTGAATATAAACATGGAAATAAACTAATCTTAGCACGACTACGTATGACAGAAGAAGTATTTGGGGTGGTACGTTAGGCGTGCTGATGAGATTTTGTTACTGCTGACGGTCGCACGTGTCGACTATTCTCATATACACGCAAGACTGTAACAGATGAGCTTTTACAAAACCTGCTTAAATTAATCTACCATTATTAACCATCAAAAGACGTTGTGTACTTTGGAGTAACTTCGATGCTGCCCTTACAATTATGTAAAATTGCCCTTGTATGCCCTTAAAATTGTGATGATCTTGTAAGTGTAGGTATTAACCTACACTTACAAGATCATCACAATTTTTTTATTGAGGAAATATAAATTTATATTATAACAAAGTTTGTAAACGGTTTATAAGTGTATCTGTCAGTGACAGTTGACGTTTTAATGTTCCTTCACTTACGTCTTACGTGTAAGAGGTGCACAATAAATGTTGTAAACTAAAAGAATTCTAACCGATATTTTATTTAATTGAAATGTTACTGGTAACCCAATAGTTTTTATCTTCAAGTTCTCTCATTGTTCGATAAAGGAAAAAATGAACACGAACTTTTATCACTTTGATACCTGTTATGATCATCAAACGGTCCTGGTTATAAAATTACTCTAAATTCAATTTTATTAACAACAGTGTGAAGTGAATAACAAACGAGCAAAGAGTAGTCACACGTGATCACTGACGTGAGTGGAAATCTGCCACTGACCTCTAATAGGACTGAAGGATTGGGGCTGCTAGTAATATCAGTTTAATTAGTAGTTAAATTCGGGACCGGTGGTCCGACGACCTTAAGAAAGTGGCTGGAAGTGGTTGGATGCGGAAGGCTTAGGACCGTGTGTGGTGGCGTGCCTTGGGGAGGCCTATCTCCAGCAGTGGAGGGACACGGGCTGATGAAGATGATGATGATGAAGGTTCTGCGTAACGAGTGTATTATGTCGAAATACAGTAAACATGTTTATGTCAAACAGTGTGCGCGATCCTCGAGCGGCATTTCGATGTGTTCGCTCACGAGCTAGTTGAGCTCGTTAACGAAACGTGACGTTATCAATTTCTAAAATTATGTGCGCTATTGGTGTCATCATGGCGCCCAATTAGTACAGTTTTATGCGCCGCGCTAACCGTTTTGGCATGGATTATTGAAAATTTTATAAAAATCTTGTTGCACTCGTACTTCATTAAATAAATATTTTTAGCGATTCACTGCCTAACTTTTAGAGGTTGACCTCTTGGGTAGTAAAATCGTGATAGGAAATAATATGCGATACAATTCGTCGATCCGAACAGTAGGCACCACAAACGAAGGGTACCGCACTGCTTTAATTTTTAGTCTAATTAATATATTACTTATGTATTAGTTACATACTCGTATTAATACACTAGCTATCATCATGTGATTGCTGATCACCATTATTACGTTAATTACAAATTTAACATTTTAAATTTGTACGCAAAAAAATGTAAAAGATGGATTTGGACTAACAAAAATACTATCTTTGTGTTGGAAGTGTTTTAAAAACCCATCAAATCCAGGCGTGGGCGATGAATTAACCTCGCTTCATACCGCTTACATAATCTGTTCAATTGGTTAATGTCTTTTTGGGCCAACTTGACCGACGTTTGACATTACAATTGTACCATCCTTGTAACAGTTACTTGTTATGTTATAAGTATGGTCTCGTCTTACAACATGGCGCATGGATAACGTTTCTTATAATGTTACTTACAACGAGAATAATACCCGATCATAATAACATTCGATAACGCTAATGTCATGCTATAGGTACTGCTATTGCTATAGCATTACTGGCTTTTAATTATTTTTTTTTACGAGTATAAAATAAATATTATATAGGTTCGTGTTTATTTTGCTTGCGATGAATATTTATTGTATTTGTTAGACTTACCATTTCGTAAAACTGTTCTTCTCTTTTTATTGTTTAAAGAAGGAAAAGATAACATTTCTGTATATATTTTTATATACATACCTATAACATTAACATTTCTGATATATGTATAAATATTTGTGCTCCTTACATATGTCATTTTGATACCTTACTCATAAATAGGACTCTTCATTACTATTCTATGGCAATATCGATTTTAATAGTCCGTTACCATATTGTTTATAGTTAATTAAATTAAAAAGCTTTCATCATTCATGTGCCATATGTTATGGAAATATACAGCAACCAATGTTACATATTCTTAAAGACGAATTGTTTTATACCTGTGTCCGGCAATAACCGAGATTTGATTTGATAAATTGATAGATAGATAACATACCTATGTGGGGGAACCGGTGGCATAAATCAATTACATTATAATTACGCCTACATTCACGAATAATATTGTGATACTTCGAATCAAATATCTAACGATTTCTACATTAATACCCCGTACGCAGCCGACAGCCGGCACAATCTGGCTCAATTTACCTACAATTCAATAGTTATTGTAATAAATTTCAATTTTAAGTACTCCACTTTTTTATGATAACTAATGAACGATCGATTCTCTTATTAAACAAAGTCTATAAAATTTTATATTTTCGAGCTGCGTGATCATTGGACATTTGAAGGCTACTGAAAAGATGTCGTTTTTAAATTAATCTGAGATGTCTCTGTGTAATGGTTCTGGTGGATGATTTAATATAATGCCCAACAATTTCGTATAAGAGGTCACGCGTGTACCCGTATGCATAAGGTCAATGAACAGGACAATCTTAATTTATGTGTGTTGACGGTTCCAATCAAAGCGACGTTATGGGCTTCTTACAACGCTATGTATCCCTTCAAAGAAACAGGGTAGTAGTTTCTACTTAATTACGTGGTATTTATTAATAGAATCTGTTTAAAAATAGTTATTGGAGGCTATTTATTGGTTTTTGCTAAATTCTGCTTTGAATTTACGATTGATATAGGTACATTTGCATTAATTAAGTGATTTGTGGTTTTAATTATTACATCGATTTTTAAACTACATCTTAAAAGTCTTGCATGTATATCGATACTTACAATAAAGTAATAACATGAATCTAAGCTGCTACGCAACATTGTATAAAGTAGATCTTTACATACTACTGAGAATACGCTTAACACCATAAAGGGTAACAGGTAGGTACTGTAGTAAGTGTAAACACATCATTAACCGTCAGCCTATCGTCGGCTTTGCTAATGGCGTGGTATTAGAAGATTGACGCTCAAAACATTATTATAAAATTACGCTGTAATGTTACCAGTCACTTAATTACGGGAAGTCTTCGTTCGTAGCCGTGACATGGCGACTAATCGTAAAGAATCAGTAAATTAAAAAACACCGGATGTAATTGGTGTTTAGCTGAGGAACTATTTAGTTCTTTCTACTATAAGTCATACGTATATAATTGTATGTAATCATTTAACAGGTTACCTGACTTTTTCTTAGATAGACTCGATATTAATATCTAAAATTTGTTTGCCGTTAAAGGCATAATATGTAGCGATTCCATGGAAACACAAAGCATGTTAAAATAAAACTGCGGTTTCTAAATTTAAATTGTTACAGTTGTTTCTTAAAGTACTTAGAATGAATCGTGTAATACATTTCTCAATATACGGCGCCTCAGTAATCCGTAATCACTGTTAATTAAAACAGTGTTAAGCGGTAACAAACAGAAGCATTTTGCCAGTGCACATTCATTCTAACGATGAGTGTGACGTGTCCGCTATTTTTGTTTAATTTTGATGGACACTGATTAATATGTCACGAGGCACAATGTCATAACCATGTCAACGAAGTATTATCCATCAGATATTATGGAATTAAACAATAGACGGACTTAGCATGGGTGGTCCGAGGCATATATCGACACGTTATATACTTATAGGTAAAAAGTTATGGCCGGATATATAGTACGGACGATTTTACACGCTTTGGTTCTGTAGCTTTAGTGTTGGCGACGAACTAGATTGCATTGCCTCACAGATATACTAATAATACGAGTAATGAACTATTGGTGACAATTTGTAATAACAACAGAGTGAATATTCGGGTTCCACCACGCCACATATTGTAAATTTAAATGTGTGTCAAAACGGAGGAACGGATCAATATGATTTTTGGTATGGTGATAGATAAAGGGCTGGAATGACAAAGACAGGCAAAGCCGTCCGTAAAATCTAGTTTTTCCGGACGGCTTTGTACGGCTTTTTACGTATAACAATAACTTCACTTCATATACAATAGAAATCCATGAGATGACAGGAGACTTGATTATAATTGATTAAAATAGCATATTATAAATAATATTCATTCCAACAATAAAATCTGTACTAAAGAATTAATAACAACGAAAAACCAGCTGTCACGTAGCGGGTAAACTGGTTATGTACCGAACAGGAAATGTAGAAAACGACCACATTTCCCTCCCTTGAATTATCGGTTCGTTAGTGCGAAAGCATTGGGAACGAAAACCTGTACAATTTAATGTTATTTCTCCCAAGTGGAGGTATTAGCACATTAGAAAACTAGGGGCGCCAGAATCGCCCCTTGCCAATCGAATTTTTATGGGCGAAATGCTCATACATCGGAAATGGAATTCGAAAAATATTATGCAAGTTAAGTGAAATAAAAGTCG
The DNA here is from genome assembly GCA_018244895.1 of Myscelus amystis hages. Taxonomy (NCBI): domain Eukaryota; kingdom Metazoa; phylum Arthropoda; class Insecta; order Lepidoptera; family Hesperiidae; genus Myscelus; species Myscelus amystis. The sequence continues at coordinate 11,324 of DWQT01001394.1, forward strand.
TCGGGATATCTCGCGACCGTTTATTGCCGCGTAAGTGATATAATGTGTAATATTCTTGAAATTAAATAAAAATAAAAGGCTACATTAATGTGACAATCATTAAGTTTCTTTAAAAGTATTTAATGTATAATTTTATTTTGGATGCTGTAATTCTTACCGACATACTGACATATGTGAATTACACAAGCAATAGCTTCAAACGTTACAGTCGGACGGCGTTGTCTTAGAAGCTTAATTACTGGTCTACAAGGCCCAAGGGGGTGGCAACGTAACGTGCCACGAAACACGAGGTCTCCGTTTGAGATTGGTTGCATCTACAAACATTTGGATATATGTAACCGACGTAGACATCAGATCCTATATACACCATATTGACTTTATGTGTAATCACGTCATGTCTTGATTTCTCCATATTCTCAGGTTACGATATCTCCCGTTTTATAATTTTAATGTCATAAAATAAACCGAACAATGTACCTAATATTGTATCGCATTTGTTAAGTAAAACAAGCAAAATAGGTAAGGTTATTTAATAAAATAATGCTAAGAACCTGCTTCGTTCTAAGTGTTTACTATTTCGCGTCCGATCCCGTACGTAGTAAAGTAAGGTAAAAAAGTATTTGACATATGAAAAAGGGAGTAAACATTCAATACCTACCCATAAATACGCAGATATACATAAAGCATGTGTAAATTCCCGTTCTAGTCTCTGTGATCTTTGTGTTGTTAAAAGAACGTGTTACATGTGGGCTAAAAATAAATCTCTTTGTTTAGGGAAATCATAGAGAAGCTAGATCTTAGATGGGTGATGTCATGGGACTTTTTTCCTTACGCAATGCACCAATTACTATATTTCTCAGAAATATGGCACGCGTTCTCTACATAATATTTGTTTTTTATAATGCTTCCGTCATATGATACATTTTCTTACAAATCAAACCTAAATTACAAAAAATGTATTTAACTTTTCTAAGTATGACATTTTAAATTACAAGTACGTTCGTTTTCAATCCCCTGTACCTACCTAAATTTATATTCCTAAACCTGTCGTCATATGACAATATTTCTTAAATATTATATCGATGAATTTATTTCATTCCCCACACTTAATCTTTATCGACATCGATAGTCACAAGTTGACTATGCACTAAGTCGGTATATATACATTTTTGTCATTTTAAACACCTTCACATAAACTCAAATTCAAATATGTACATATTATATTAAAATTGAAGCTGGAAGTGCCAGTATGACACCATTCTCCTACAAAGTCAACTTATCATCGATTCTTTTTTTCCTGTTCTAGCGATATATAACACAATACAAATACTTTAGGAGTGAGAAATGTACGTGATAATTTTGAAATAATGGGTTTATGAAATGAGGTGAAAGAAACTAAGGCAAAATTTTTCTCTCCGCTAGCAACGATATAATGTTAATCCTACAAATCCTATAGTTATGATCTCATAACAAATGCAAATGCAATTAATATCGGTGCATAGATATGATTGCATTGCATTTTCCCCTTAATTTCAAAGTTAAAACTTATAAAGATCTTTTTTTTTCTTTCTTTTTAGAACCATACATATAATATATTGTGTATAGATAAAATCTAAATAATCTGTAGGTAGGTATACAAGAAATGTTTTCAGTTTATAAAACAGTGCTTCTATTTGGCGACGGTTTTTTACATTGGAATAATAGCCTTAATCATTGCGGCCTTGTGGACCACTAAACATCTGCGGAATGCGTCTGGAGACAACCAGTTCCCAGTACAATTTATGTTATTCATCTAGAAAATACGACATCTCCATGTAAATGTACCAATAATATAAGCATACGACCTTTTCATACACAAATTAACATGTGCAATCGAAAGGTGACCGTAATATCGCTACGCCAACAGTGAAGAAGTGAAAGCAAAAGCTATTAAAATCAACTGACTCCTGATAATTTAATATCCTTGAAAATCCTGTCATGTACTAAACATGAGTGTACCTATTGAAATAGCTGTGATGTCAGATATAATCTCGTTGTTTGCATCTTTGAGGGTAAGGTTACAGTCTATTCAATATAGGTACATATGTTGAGCCCACGTGTAGACAATTGGTTGAATCATGGTGTACGTAACAGATTGCTCATACCCGTAGAGATAATATGGAACGATTTCGTCATAGACAATACTCGTTTACCTTTATTGTACTAATTTCTTGTAACGTCTAAACTACCTATGGGTGTAGCTGAAATACAACTCCAACATTTACTGCATATAAGTTAGAGCACTGAAGTAAAATTATATATTTATGTCGGTAGTTTTAACACAATTTTATTATTATTATTTTATGTTCAACAAAATATGTAACTGTGCTAAAACCTTTTTCGTTTTACCTCATTTATTGACACCATAGATTGAACGAGTGATGAAGACAATCATTACAAATTGCGTTGAGGCTAATGACAACTAAATAACGTTTACACTACTAACAATTTGCAACACCTACTACCACGCTTACAACCTACTATTCTATTATTGGATTTTATTATATGTAGAATAGATTCTAGGTGTTGTAGTTATTAGTAAAAGCTAACTTTTATTTAAAAAAAATTATCTTATCGATACTGAACGAGGAAATAATTACCATTCAAAGCTACAACAGCTAGCGTATAGAGTAGAAAAGTATGTAGATTTTAGTGATAGATGTATTATGTGTACGAAAAAGAGAGAACGTTTATTCGAGAGAAATATTTAAATTTTTAGATATCATAATTAAAAATTAACTGTAAAAAGATCAATTAAAATTAATGAAGCTCCTATCTTCGTATTTCCTTCTTGTTCCGTTTTGACGACTAAGGGCGAAGTTGAAAAATTGCAATGGCAGTATTAATCATGAATTTACTTGGTACTTAATTTAAAATATTACCGATAAATCCTACACCACGATCTACAATCCGAAAACAATTGCCTGTTTCTATTTTAAACAAAGCAAAACCATTAAATCGGTTTACGCAACAAAATGCAACATCTGCATCCCATAATAGACCGTAACGACCAGTCATAATAATTACGCGATTGTAAAATATGAAGCATGTTTCCATCCATTGTTTCGTTGTATCCCAGCTATTGTTTCTCTATCTACGTTTTACGCTAGGATCTACTGTTGTTCGGGGATATCGGTTTTAGATTTATTTTTATTACGATAAGAGATATTTTTGAATCGAAAACGAAAACAAAAAGAGCTTCATTGAAACATTTGTGATTATCCTTTTCTGTGCTGTCATTGCTTGCATATTGGGTGTTATACCCCTATGAAAAGTTTATTTGCTTTTTATCCCTTTTTATTGTTATGATAAATTATGGAAATCTAGAATCGTTCAACATATTTTTAAGAGTTACACATTCGTCGTATACATGATTTTGTTTAGTGATTACAGAATTTATTGGGCATTTCCAGCATATGAAATCAATCATCATAATGATAGTAGGTCTGAGAAGACATTAACTCGTATTCCTCCTATCCTTACGAACGTACATTAGATAGGAAATTAGGCAGATTTATGCTATGGTCCCTAGACAACTGATAAACTGCAAACCAGATTTTTTATGCTTATATGTATAATAATTCAGTTTTACAATTAATATACACAGTAAATAGATCACAATATTTGTTCAGCTGCCAGGGCTGTAAACACTGGAACCAACCAGCCAATTGAAATATAATAGAAAACTATTGGTAATTATAAAAGTAATGCGAGATGACCTACTTATGGGTAGTAAAAACTTTAGATTCATCTAGAGATGAGTGTTAAAGTGTGAATAGTCTTTTATTGCTTCAAAAGTGAAGAATCACCGCCATCATTCATTTTTTTGTTTACAAACATCAAAGCGAGGCCTACGCGTCAGCTCTCAGATTCTAATAACACTTGGTATACACAGATTCCCAGAAATAGTAAAGTGAGTGCCTATAAAATGAACGGAAGAAAGAAAACAACTGGGGAATTTTAAAGTCTTTTGTTTATTTTGAAAATTTTCCTTTCGTTACCGAGTACCACAGCCTGTGAAAGTCCCTGCCCACGGAACCTTTGGTGCGGCAAATTTTCAAATAGTTCGTACGGTGAAGCGTTTAGCGAGTAAATCAAATGGTCCGCTACGCGAGATGTGATTAGTACATTTCTAATATTCTAATATTCTAATAATATGCGTGTCACTGTTCACATCGAGCGAAAATTCGCTGTAGAAAATGTTCCGTCGCCAGGCGATGACGTTCCCAAAATACTCGCCCCGCAATAACCTCATATTAATTCAGCCAGGTTTCTCACGAACAATATTTAACCATATATTATTATATCTATATTTGTATAAGAAATGCACTACAATTAATGCTGGCTAAAAGATGTATTGCAGATGCAACGATTGACAACAGTATTATTTTAATTTAAAATATATTGTTAATTCAGGATCTTTTTAATCCTATCGTATTTTAAAATCTAATTCAGACACATTAAGGGGAAGTTTAAAATGTTTCATGATAGTGCAATTATTTTTATTTCATTTCAATAAATTACGAATTCGTTGAATACTGTCAAATGTGAAACATAGACATATTGATCTTATCTTGATCTATATCTTGAAATGCGTAGAAAGACATTTTCCTAGAGGAGTCTTGAGTTATATTTGTCTAGAGACTGTCATACATTGAGGCCAGATAATTGGTTAATAAGTACAACATTCCATTACGATTCGTTCCGAAGTGTGTGTACATTCTACAGTTCACGGTTCGTTATGAATAAAATGCATTGCGTTCGCGAAAATACAACTTTATTACTGAGTATTACAACAGTAAACATACTCGCATCGTCGTGATGGAATCCAATGCTATTGTCAGTTCCATTACAAAACTTTCCTTGCGACCCTCCAAAAACATCACGTTTAATATACGAAACTCGTGAGCACACAAACAGCTCTGTTCTAGCTTTAATACGATTAAGAATAAAAGAATTATGCTATTTCAATGAGTACAGTATCATTCCATCACTTACTATACATTCAGCGACTCATATCGAACATCACAGTACCTACAAATCATCAGACTGTCAAACAATTTTCATCAAAACTTGTATTAATGGACTACTGCCACTTTATATCGACTTATGAAATAAAATACTAACAACACAATAAAACAACAAGATGAAATCCAGACCGCTCGCTAAAACTAATTTGATTGCTAAGTTTATGCCAAGTTTAAATAAATGAAATCCGATTCTCCGGTGCTGAATGGAAACCTCCACGGTTCTCTGGATCTAAAAACAAAACAAATTACAGAGTGTTTCAAACTTCAATTAGTATTTTCCATATAGTTTCCAACGTTAACCACATTATTTATTTCGTCAGTATTGAACCGAAAACCGTGTTTGAAATAAACATGATTTTATACAACTCGTTTTCATCTCGGCGGCTAGTGAATTTGGAACAGTGAAAGAAGATTGACCTCATTTGATTATTAGAAGCAATATTAAGCTCCGTTTCATTAATATGTTATTAACAGAGTTTCGGTCTCTGCCCTCTCAACACGTTATATTAACATGAAGTATTTTAGTAAAGGGACCAATTTTATCTGATAAACATTCCAGAGTTGAAGCCGAGTACATT
>DWQT01001395.1:0-16969 GCA_018244895.1 Myscelus amystis hages
GAAAATTAAGGACAATGATAAAAATATCTAGACAGAAAGGTTGCAGGTTGTTTTTGACTGGCACAAAAATAATATTTAAGAAAAAATAAATACACGTGATATCTTACTGCCCCCCCCCCCTTTACCCCTTTGTGACATTTCGTGATTTTCGCCGAATCCCTCCCCCCCCTTTCGAGCCTCACGTGATTAATGGGCGACCCCTAACCATATTATACGAGATGCTTCGTTATTTGTATGTTGACAATCTTACTGTATTCATACAGGGTGACATTTGCTTCTTTCGCGCCTTTTCTGATGGCATTCAGGGCGACCATCAAGGTGGCCCCTTCGGAGACTACGGCGCCGCCCAGAACGAAGTAGGCCTGAATTACAAAGTTGACCAGGTAAACTTTGTTCAGTATCAGAGTGTTTAACGATAATTATGCCACATTTCCAACTCAGAATATAGAAAAACGGCATTGCCCGTATTTACCCAGTAGAAGTCGTGGAGCGGTTGCGGGTCAAGAATTCCCGTGACTCCGTGATAGCAGGACAATCCGCAGCCCACGCAGAAGATGCCCACGCCGGATATCAACGATGATACATATCTCATATTTGTGTAACCATATGGGTGGTCTGGATCTGCAATCTGACATTGGTTCCATGAGCTCTGTTACTTACATATATTATGTGTTCCATAAAACCTCGCATTAGATGTTTAAACTATCTAAGAATTCTTATTTATAATGTCACAAAAATGCAACATAATTTTAAGTAAAGAAGAAAATGTGTTCTTGGACTGCATAAATTAAAAGGTTTAGAAATTTTCTCTGACAATATAATTTGAAGTTACCTGAACAGATTTATGAATTCCATATGCCAAGATTAACTGATTAACAGTATCAGCTAAGGAATGAATGCACTCTGAAAATAAACTATGTGATCCAGTGTAGAACCATGCACATAGCTTGAACAGAAAGTTGCATCCATTGCTGTAAAATAAATTATTTCAACCTTGTCAGCTGGCCTAATACATTTATTATAATCAACAGGACTGGTCACCGATAGCAAAGTAATGTTCATCAGCTACACCCCAATACAGTAATGGATATCCATTCTGCATATAATTTATGTCTGGATACTTGTGCTGAGACCTGATGCTATGATTAGTTGAAACACTAATACAGCATGACAGAGTAATTTTTATGATGATTTTAGGATATGATGCTTAACTAGATATACATGAATGTCAAAATTGTACTTTAAGGTACAGAAGAGTCTCAAATATGAATTTTTCATCAAATTTAAGTAACAACATTTCTACTATATTATCCTAAGTTTGAAGAACTCTGAAAAGTCTATTCTCCTAGGATAAGTGTGTGGGTATGTTAGCCCCATTCAATAAAATATCTCTATTTTGAACCATTTTATGTTACTTATAATGAGAAGAATCCGTACATGCCAATAGCGGTTAGGACTACTCTCCCTGATGTCGTTTTCAAACCAACTTCCTCCACGCCATGCTTCAGTCGCTTATGGCTCATTTCTCTCCTATAATTTCTGAGCCTTCTTTTTACTGTGAACACATCTGAAAAGAAAGATAGTAGAATAAAACCCATAACGTCGGTAATTTGCTTCAATAACCGCTGCACTGAGGACCCGCCAAAAATACGACAAAAACAAAAAGGATGAAGCGAGTGGAAGTAAAAAAATATTTACACTGAGATATTAAATGTCACATACATATTTAAATTGGAAAAGTTATGTTGTAATGTGGCAATGTTGAAATATAATGTCAGCTATTATGAATATTAGAAAAATAGGCAACTTACCCTGTTCATATCTTCTTCTGTCTAATTCTCTTCTCAATAGTTCTTTTTCTAAGCTTTCTTTGGAGCCCCACACCTAAACAGCAGACAACATCAAATAATATTTATATGTTTCGTGTAACTAAACATTATCGAAAGATACCTCATGTCCACCTATTTAAAATTAAACCAAGCATTGTTTACAATATCCAACATATATTCATTGTAAACACTGTCACTCACATATATTGTTCAATATTTTTAGTAGACCTTAATCCCCCTTAGTTTCATTGTTCTGAACTAGGGACTGGTAATTTTAAAGAATCTAACCATTTATCATTAAATATATGTATATAGGTAGCTTTAAACATAAACAGAAGAATTCCTGACGTGTCGGGTGTTATGATAATACATCTATCTACATGATCTGTATATATTATATAGATAACAGCCAATCACAGCCATGTGATCAGCCAAAACTTGGGTGTTGTTCTATCTTCAAAAATATATTGGCAACTCAAAAGAATCCTTAAAGAACTACTTTCAGGATGTTTAAAAAGTAATAATCTTGTAGATATACCATGGTGCTGGCACATCAACAGTGGAATTTGTTTATCAGCAAAGAAATGTTAGCTATTTCACAAACCTCAATAGCTTTAGCTTCAACATCTTTTCTGTAATAAACCGTTATTGGTGGTTCAGACTCATATGGTGATCTGCGAAGAACTTTTGGCAATGTCTCCAAATCTGACTGTTTTAGTAGATACTCGGTCATTGCTCTCATAGGAGTTATGAAATTTCTTTCCGTGTAGGATGCAGAGAAATCAATCAAAAGCCGTTTCTTAACTGAAACATTGAAATTAATCATTGAGCATGTTCAGTTTGAATTATAATTCTTAGAAACTGAGAAAATTCTATTGAGAACTAAATAATTATGTTGGCTGTTACTGGGGTATAAAAGTAAATATGGAAATGTATAGAGTAAAGGGTTTTGATATCCAATGTCTACTTCCGATAAATACTGGTTTCACTGTAGCCAAGTGGGGGTTGCAGAGAGGTAAATCATAAACTGGTAAAACTCTAGAATAATTTAGTTATTTCCCATGTCTTATGGTGTGAAATAAATACACATGAATACATTATAAATAAGCAATTTCTAATATCAGGTCAAATGACGCATCAACCTTCTTCAAGAATTCATGTATCAAAGTCACCAGTAATGTTAAACTATGTATAGTATAGATCCACAAAATTATTTAATATGAACTTATATTCATAACATAAAAATTGCATTACTTGTTGGAGTAGTCGCCTGTTTAGTAGCAGGTTCAGAAGGGCTTTCTATTGTTACTTTAGTAACCACCTTATCCTTATTGGTCTCTGTTTTAACTATGATGCCTCCCAAGGACTTCTGCTGCATCAACTTTTCAGTACCTGGATCGCTTCCTGAAGCAAGTTTGGTTGCGAATTCTTTTGCATCTTGAGTCTCACTTTTATCACATAGGTATGCTGACCTATTAACATATCTAAATAGTGTGGTATTGTTCTTGGAGGTTACACTCCTACCGCTTCGAAATATCCGAAAATTACCGATACATATTGTATTTAAATTCTTTGATTGGATATATTGTCGGCCTAATTTTCTATAAATTCTAGTAGCTGCATTAGGCAACATAATCATTGTTACAAACCGAAAATTTCACACCTAAGCTAAGTAATTTTCAATTGCTAGAAAAGGCTATTAACATTTTTTTAACTTAAATGCTTTACGTACTTAAACTAGAGCGTAAATATAGGTATTACAATTAGAATAAAATATTTTTCTTAACTTTCCACTTCTAAAACCTAAGAATTACAGTCAAATCTCCGATAAGACAGATTACAGAGTACAAATGGCTAAGGCATAAGCGAAAGGCACAGGCAGAATAACAAAAATCATAGATAATACAGTACTATTAGACAGTTTGAGAAATACTGTAACATTGCGGATTTAATAACTGTCAGGTCGATCTCGCTAGATAATAAGAGTCTTCTCTCCTCCTCCTAGTTTTTTAATTATATTCAGTTTTTAATTGGTTGACGCGTTATATGTGGTTTTAAAGTTTATGATGATAATTCTTCACTAATAAATATTTTTTTGTGTACAATAAGTTGGGTTTTGAAAAGAACTACATTAAATAATATAATCATCTAGTTCTATAATTTGTAGACTATAGGAGAAATTTCCTACATTTATTGCCTTTATAATATTTATTTTTTGTGTGCGTGTGTATGTCACTGAACTCCTCCTAAACGACAGGACCGATTTTGATGTTTTTTTTTGTGTATGGTCAAGGGGACTTGAGAATGGTTTAGATTCACAATATGGTCCACTGGAAAATGTCTTTTCAATTAATTTTTAAATTGTATGTAATTGTTGATTTTAGAATGGTTCACATTGGATCCAGCAGACTGCGCCACCATCGCAGTGTCAAATATAATAGTGCCTACAGACGCTCGAACTTGGTTCGGTCCGCACCACGAACATGGTCCGAACCAAATTCGAGCGTGAGGCGCGCGGTCGGCCGAACATTATTATTATTAATATCGGTGCGGCCGGTTCAGAGCGCTGTCCCATCGAACTGACCACACCGATAATAATAAGAATAATGCTCCGAACCAAGTTCGAACGTGTGGACGGCGTACCGAAACATTTTTGTACTGTAGTCGCTGTTGTGCCGCCGTACGCGCAGCACGTCGCGTAGCGATTTCAATTATGGATCCGGAGCATTATCAAGAGGACATCGTTATTACGAAGAATAGGGTTGTTATAGATCTGTCGGAGTTGTATAAAGAGATTTAGTGAGATTAAAATTCAGACAAAAAGACAAGTTAAAGTTAAGACAAAAAGACAAAAGACATTTATTTGGGTACATTAGAGGATCTTAAAAAGTTATTAGTTCAATCCATATTTTACCTGTTACGGCGTACAAATTAGTGGTATAAGCTTATAACTCATTATAAATTATTTACTAGCACTTAGCGATTATAATAAAGTTAAGTTATATATTCTGAAATAAAACTTTGCTCGTTCTCTTTTCTTCTGTTCCTTTGGCTATGTAATGGCGATGTACCAATGATATTTGCCACAACTAATGAAATTTTGGCCTGTTTTGAAAGAATAGGCGGCATGTCGAGACGTGTTCACGCAACGCTCCCACAATTCGACTGGACGGTTCGAGCTCCGGTTCGATCGTGTGTGCTGTACATCGAACCGAACCGTTATCTGGTTCGGACCGAACCAAGTTCGAGCGTCTATTTGGGCTATTAAATGAACGTCTACAAATCATTTAAATGGCAAAGCAACGTTTGCAGGGACAGCTAGTAATTAATATTTATTTAGGGCTAGGCTGCCCTAAGCCGCTTAAAAACAACTTTATGTGCATACAGTGAAACCGAAAATGGCAATCTACCTCAGTTATTGAAGTTAATTCCTACACTTGAGTTAAGTTGAATTGAGTTTTTTTCAAATTATCTAAGCAATCTTTGATAAATATTTCGCCTACCTGTATCATAGAAACAAAGCAAATCATATTATACTACAATAAGGAAACGTTATTTATATCTAAAATGCCACAGGTTTTTTTTGCTTACGGAACATTACTTATTTTTTGTTTCTATTCAACAATAATCAACAGCGAAAGTTGTGTATTAATAATTTATCATGAGGTGGTCATTTTGTTTTGTATTGCAATTGGTTGATTGGCAGCTGGCAATACTACAGTTCTGTCCCGTCATTTTTGGAGTTTGCTTCGAATGTAAATGCAAGATGAGCTAAAGCCACAGATAAAGCAAATTAAGGTTATCACGCTGTATAAAATTGTGATTTCATTTCGCAGTCTTTTGCTTGTGCATATCGTTAGGTTGGGTTCTGTTCTGATTGTGACTTGCTTGACTTGCAAGTGGACATAAAAGATTATTGAAGAAAGAAAATAGAATAAATTCTTAACAATCATCAATTCAGAATATAAAACTACAGTTTTTCAAGCACGAATAAGCACTAAGCAGCATAAGATTTGAAGAATCATCAACATGCCTACTGGTGGATTTGATTTGTACCATATGCAGGACGCCAAAAATAATTTTGATGCAATGCGGCCAGCTCCGGTTTGTACTGAAACAAATCAGTTTATGGGCCAATGTCAGAACATTCATGTATCTACAAATTGTTACTATGGATATCACGGCGCTAAATGGACGACAGGCAACCAAAATGAGGTCGATTGCGAAATGATGGAAGTGTCATTCCGACCCCATACAAGCCAGAAAGCGTCAACAATTCACAACCTCACTAGAAAACGAAGTGCTGACGATGAAGCACGTCCTCAAAACAAGCGCTTAAAAGAAGGTAGGGTTTTAAGGTTTTTTTCTCACATCTCATTGAATATTTGTGTTTATTCATCAATTGTTTTATTTCACTGGTTTCCTGATCGTTAATGTGGTAAAATGATTATGTTTATAAGAAATATAATGTTCTACCAAAGCTCCATAGAGTGACAAATATTCAATGAGATTTTTTTCACTAATTATATAATAAAGTATTCTTATTTCTTTATAAATGAATTAATTAATGTATTCAATTAAAATTTACTATTAGTTATGCAATGCAACAGGGTTTTAAGTTAAGTACCTAGTTAGTAAAAGTGTAAGGAGGTCTCTGTCTTAGTTATTCATAAATATTTTTATATTTCATTTATTTTTATTCTGTTGCAGTTTCAATGATTATATATTTATGAAGTGAAAACAGATTTATATTTTAGTGATAAAAATTATCATTAATTTTGTTTCCCAATAATTGGTTTACTGCTCTAAACGTTTACAAATATACCTCCAGTAATGGTTTGTAAATTTTTTATGTGAAATTCTTTACAGAGAAAGTCTCATTAACTTGAATCCTGAACATTGATTACATGATCTGTAGTGTGTCATAGTAACGTCGAGAAGTGATTGTATTTGCTTTTGCCTTTGCATTTGCATTTCTATTTTTCATTCACTTGAAACACATAAAACCCTCATTGTATTATAACCTATTTAAAAGATTTATTTAAAGTCTCTTTCCATTTGGTATATTTGGCACTCTTACAATAGGATAACCTGTAGATTCAATTAATATAATAGTCAAATTTTATAGCCATGTAAACTGATATATAAACTTCATGTAACAACGAGATAATTTGTGTCAAAAAACATTTTAATGATGACTTTATGATTTGCACTCAGCTTTTCCAAAATGCATATTAATATGGAGAAAAAATTGTAATTTTCATGAAGACTACACTAACACTGCCAGTCCCTCTACTGATTTTATTTACATTTTGTTTCTCTTAAATCCTTCTAAAAATGTCTATTTTTAAAACCTGTTGCATTATTCTACCATCCTGCTATGTATATACATCCTGCTATGTACATGTATATAATTTATGGCTTAAAATGTATTGTGGTGTTAAATTTTGTTGAACAGTGTAAAGAATATAGTAGCAGTTAAGTCTTCACTGCACATTTCCATTTTTCTATTATTTTAGTAAGAGATATAGGAGATTAAGGCCAGAACCTGGAGTTCTATACACATTATTTAGTACACTTATAAATATATTTTTTACAAATTATGTCCAATTGATGGATAGTGTGGCATCAGCACAAACTGTGTATTTAAGTGGCTACATTTGAGTTTGTAAAAACAAGTTTTGCAAATTATATATATATATATATATATATATATATATATATCAGGACATGTAAGTAGTAAAACTATTTTACTTTGTTGAGTTGAGATAATTGAACTAGTCCATATTAGATTTTTATGAACCTTATCTTCCAATATTTAATATGGCTGAATTTTGTAACCATTCATTTCTATTCATCATATTCATTCATTCATATTCAAGATTTCATTGCTATTAGCTTAAAATGTATCTTGCTAAGTTAGTTACACTGTTAAGTTAAGAAATATATAGAAACCTGTAAAATACATTATCTACACACATCCACAAACTGCAAGGTATTTATTTATATTTGTAACCAACATGTGTCACTTACTTAAATAGAGCATCAGCTGGATAAGTAAAATATTCAGGATGTATTGTCAAATGCCTATATCAATAAAAAATAAAAAATGTTTTAATGCTCAGAATTGTTTAGTACATTTACATTTTTTTTTTTTCGATTAATCTTTACTTGTATCATATATGAATACAGCAACATTTATTAACATAATGTATTAATATTGATGTATTTTGTTCCAATGGTAGATTTTATAAAATTGTTTATATATTGAAAAACCACATGGGTATGTTTTGCATGTTTTCAATGATTTTTTTAAAACATCTTTTGTCATGTAGTATATAAAAAATATTGTTATATTAAGAAGCCTAATAGCGAATTTATTTTTGGTGGTAATTCTGGAAAAAGTGTATAACATTACTTATTGTAGTTGACTATTGGACTTGTAGTTAAGGCCAATGGTGCAGTAACTTATCCAAATCTTTAAAATTTGGCTTCAAACATTAAACATTTGTAATCAATATTATTTGTATTTAAACTAGTATGATCAATATTCATATGTTATTTACAGTACTAGGTAATGAATTTGTTATTTAATCTTGAAGTACTTGCAAAACTACATTATAAGAATTATTTTTCATATTGGTTTGAATACATCTCATTTTTAACCCGCATTGTTACTCATTGAAATTGCAACAAATCTGAAATTGGAGGCTTCCTTCATAGCACTAGAATCCCAGTGTGATGAAGTCCGACTTTATTTCAGAGGTTACGGTGCCAACGCCTCCTACCCACAGCCCATGCTTGCAACGCCCAACCCACAACAACCCAGATATGTCTCGTTGTCTCATGGTCCATATGATTTAACAAATCAAATCTCTTCAAAAGTATAAATATAAAGTATAAAGCCTAATTTACTATTGTTAATTTTATCTGCAGAAGTACAAACAAAGAGAAATATTGAACCTGAGACAAATGAGAACCTGGGATTGGATTCAAACTCTCAAGAACTATTGGAGAACCTGTATTGGCATATTCATGGAGGGAACATTTTTCATCTATTAATGTGATATTTTAGTGAAATTTGTGATTTTGATATTGGTAACCCCAACCATATGAACTATAAGCCACTTGAAATTTGTGATAACATTTTTATACATAGGTTAATAAAAGTGACATTAGGAAAAATAGGTCTTTTCATTTATAAAACTAAAATTGTAATTTTCAAACATTTATTTGTGCTAAATAAATATTACATCAATAAAAATATGTGAATATTGCATTGTCAGCAAGAAATACAATTAGCATAAATATCAAGACATTAATTATTCAAGATAGAAGTTAATGGGCTTTTAACAAATTTTGTCTTCAATCTGTAAAAAAAGGATCAGATATTAATTGTGGTTCATTTTGTTTTTCTGTTACAGACGGCGATACAGAAGATCTAATGATATTTTTTACAGGCTCACTCAAACTAAACCATTCGCAAACCAATCAAACAGTTTGCAGTTTGAGTGTTTGCTTCATTCATGCAAAAATGTAATATTACCTTTCTGTTTTTCAGATGTTTCGTCCACATGCAGCCTTGTTGGCACTCTGTCAAGCCCAATCCACTCGGCCTCTGCCTTTAACACAAAAGAAATATTGTCTTATTTATCTTTTATAAGATATATACTTAGTGCCTAACTATGTTATTTCAAATGTTAACTGTACTGTGATATGTAATGTACCTGAATAAATTCTATATTGTAAAATTGTGTTTTCAATCATTTTAACGCAATGTTCTTTTAAGGTGTAAGTATAGATTTTTAACTTACTTTAGAAGTGGGTAGGAAAGTTTTACTTTTGAACAATATGTAGAATTATGACTTGACAGTATTGGTTTTCTGCAATTTCATATATTAATTCATAAAACACTTAAAACGCGACATTTTGTATACTATATTTCCATATTTAATTGATATAGAAAGTGAAAATACAGGTAATTCATATTCAAATTTATTGTATAACTAAAAGACACGAAAATTAATTTGATACATATGTAAAAAAATATTTTATTTTTACGAGTATTACAAGGACTTATGTAGTTGTTTTCAAATACACAATATGCACATTATTTGAGCAAAGGTTAACATAGTTATTAGGATTAGTTCGGTTTCTGATTTCGGTTAGCACAATTAATTAGCGGAAGGCATCTACAATACAGTACATGTTGCATTACCTCTGTCGGAGTCACTTCTTCAGTGTCCACAACGTCCGGCAGCGAGTCTGCGTTGGCGGCCGACTCGTCCGCGCGGCCGCCCGCGCCGGCCTCGCCCACGTCCGCGCGACACGTCTGGTCCGCTTCCGCCAAGTCTCCGTTGTGCATCTCTGAGCAATTTATCAGATCCATCTTGCCGTCTTGACTAGATCTCGGACTGTTGTCGTCTCTTCCATCGATATCCATATGGACGTGTCCCGGCCACACGTCGTACGGGCAAGCGTTCAATTGGTGCAGTTGTGATTCGCTCGAGCTAAACAAATTCAAGGAACCCGCCGCGTCTTGCAGAAGAGACGATTCGGATACTTCGCTCGTCAAATGTGCCGATTCGTCGACGTCATTGGTTCCGGCGATAAATATGGACACATTTTCAATAATGTCACCAGAAACATCACAAACACGTGAATTTTCATATTTAGATAGAAATTCAAGTAATCTTCTATGTTGTCTGCCATCGGAGCCGTTAATTATGAGTGACGCCAATGATTCCAATAATTCAGGCGTGCAAGTTTCTTCGCTTTTTAATAATAAAAAGCGAACTATTTTATTATCTATTTGTATGGAGCTCGAACAGGCGTTCTGAAGATTACAATCATGATAATTGTTGGCGTCGCTGGAAGTTGTAGTCACAATTTCTGACGCGGATTCTTCGTGAGCATTATCGTTTTGGTTAACTTCGACAACAGAACTGTATTGAGATAAAATATTTCTAATAGATTGTAACACTTTTTGCCTTAATGGATCAGAACTGATGAGCTGTAGTTCCCTAAATACTTGAATTAAAAACTCTGGATGAGATTCGTTCACTCCAATCAACGTCGTCACTTCGGAATATACGTTTTCCCGCAACAGATCGAATAGCTTAGAAGTAGCTTTGTCTTGCACCTCGCGACTCGTGGACGCCAAATTAGGATTCGGAGTCTCCGAAGTGCTAGCTATGTTGATGTTACTCGTCTGAGAGAAATCTAAGGAATAGTTCCTTCTGTTAGCCGAATTCTTGGACGGCAATTTCGAAGACGACTTCCTCTTGGCGCTCAGGGGCGTGTTCAAATTGTTGGAGTGCGATTGTACAATTTCGGGAATAGGATTTGTGATGCTCAAATTCCTAAAGGGGTGCGGCGCTTGCTCTTGTCGATTGATATTGACGTTGGAAAGGTCGGCGGCGGCGGTGTCGTCCACGTTCCTCGCGTGCGGCGTATTGGTCTCGCCGTCGGCGTGTTGGTTGACGTTGAGCACGTCGGGCGCGGAGGAGAAGGAGAGCGAGCGCTCGTAGGCGACGTTGCGGCGCGCGGCGCGCGGCGGCGGCTCGTCGGCGGGCGCGGGCGGTGCCGCAAGCGCGCCCGGCGCCGCCGCCGGCGCGTTCGTGTTGCGCTTGGGCGTGATGGAGGGCGACGTGGACGACGACGTGTGGTGCAGCGTGTTGTGCGACCGCTCCACCAGAGGGTGCTGATTGTGCGCAGGGCTCGCGCCCAGGTGGCCGTCTGCATTGGTTTTACTGTTAGTGGACAGAAGGTTCTGCCGAGAGTAGCTGAAATAATAAAATGGCGTCGATATTAAGGGCATCCCAGATAAACGGGCGGGAATATAACCCATACATATCACAAAGAAAGTTAGTAAAAAATAGAAATGATAATAAGTAACACGTACGACGTTTGCGTATTAATCCTTTTAAACATATGACTATGAGATTTCTAGTAGTACGAATCGTTATGGATCTAAAAGCAGTAAACACATCGTGGGTAATGGACACACACAAAATATCTTACCCCTATTTACAAATCATCTGCGGTACGTTATACATAAAATAATACTATAAAACGTTTATATAATGTTATTATTGACTATTATATTATTTAATTTTCTAATATCTGAAATAGAAAATAAAAAAATAAGATACGAAAACAATTACGAAACGAAAACAAACTTATCAAACGAAAGTAATATTTAGATTTAGTAGTCGCTTACCTACGGAAGTTATCCCAGTAATTATTGGCCCGATTGCCCGGGGGTACTTGGTTGTTGAGTGTGTGTGAAGCGTTTTCTGCACGCCAACGCTCTTCCAACTAAAACGTAATAAGTTCATGTACATCAATTCAGTTTCAGCACATAATTCAAGTACTTTTTTAATAGAATCACGGACACATTTAAAATACAAGTTATACTAACTGCTTAATTTAAATTATTATAAAATATTTGTATCTACGTACATAACGAAATATTATATTACATATTGGGATCATTTACTTTGAATATAATACTGATGTCACATATCGCCCGTGATGGTGCCCTCCCGGATTATTTTAAGTAGACCGCCAACGAATCTGTGGCAAAATCTAACCCTTACACACGAAAATACACGTACATGTGTGAGTTGGTCTCGCAGCTGGTGGATGTCGCGCTGCTGCAGCGCCAGCTGCTGCCAGCACCACGCGCCCCACAGCGCGCAACCGCAGCCGCACGCGCCCACCACGCCTACCGAATATAATTCACTATAGCCGAACTGATACTCGACTACATAATTAAATGATCACAAGCACTCATTCGACAATATTAACAACTAACAATCATCAAACATGTTTAGAACATCAAACAACCACTCCCCTTTTCCCGCCTCAAAACCGAACTGTCAGGCGCCCGTGGTCCTTCCCGCGCTCTCTTGCCGCCAAAACTTGTGTCACTCGACCTGTGACGTCACTTCCTATGCCCGCGGTCACGTAGTCTTTGTACGACTACATTACTATAACACGCCACTGTGACCGATCGTATAACTGTATAGACCACATATATTTTTTTTATTTGGTTACGGGTAGAGAAGGCCCGCCACATCATACGTAATGGATTAAAACGGAATTGTCGTGGTTCTTAATCACGCACGATAATTTGAATGTCAGGTGTTTGTCGTTGAGACCTCGAGGCCGGCTATCCCGGTTATGTGAAAGTTGACTCGCTCAAGCCAACCCCACGAATCGGCGAATTAAAATCTTCGTCGTGCTAAACAGAAGTTTCTTTAGGTCCGGTATCACGACGCAATCGGCTACGAGGAAGAAGAGAGCAGGCAGAGGACCACACTCACCTCGACGATGATGCGATTTATTTACATAATAGACATAGAATACTGTCGCAACAACGTACCGTACGGCATCATCATGTTGTAGGGCATGGCGGGCGGCAGCGACACCTGCGGCGTGGCCAACAGCCGGTCCATCGTCTGCGAGTGGCTGTTCTGCGTAAACTGGTTACTGCGGGTATCCTGTACAACGGTACATGCTTATAAATATAGCTTGAGCTATTAATTTTGCAGACTGGTCTGATGGTAGCCATATGGCAATAATAGTCGAATCCAAAAAATCAATTAGGCGAATCACTGTAATATTAGCTTGCGCTCAATGATTTTTCATATCGGTCACTAATTTTGCCGACTTGCAGTCTAATATAAGGACAACTATTTATGACTACTATAAAGACCCACCTGATTTGATTTGACAGTATTCCAACAGGGCGGAGGCAAGTGAGGATAAGGCGAGTTTGCAGATGCTTCAACTGAAAATAAATATTATTTGAAATATAACATTTATTAGAGTGACAGTATGGTGATAATTGATAAAACCGTCCAGGCGACGTACTATTCTGAGGCGCCGGCGGCGGCATGTTGCTGGTGGAGGCCTCCGCTCGGGGCTCGTGGCGCACGTTAGGAACGACCGTGTTATTAGATTGCATTTGCGCGGCCTGTAAAATGCAGTAAAACAATAAAATAGCATATAATTTACTGATGAAATCATCAGCCGATTAATTTTTTATGTCATTTGAACTCTATCATTTTCTTAATCAAATTAAAATGTGATAACATTTAAACACGATTGCAAGATTTCCATTTATTCTTTTAGGGATTTTTTTAAGATTTTCTGATGTGAAATTAAACCTTTATTGCCGGCTTACAACTAATTTAGTTCGGCGTCTATTTCAGTAAGGGTAATATTATATTTAGTACATTAAAAAAATGGAGATTTAATAATATTATCAGTCAGTACCGATTACGGTGTAAAGGCATGTACTGGTTAGTGAGGAAATGTATGTAGCATGTTGCTATGAATGTATGTAGAATGTGATTGTACCCGTTACGAATAGAAGAATATTACAAACTAACACGTATTGCTTTGTACACACTTACATTAAGTTCTTCAGATTGCCGATCTAGGGTTTGCCGACGGCGTATGCGAGCTCTTTGGTTCGATTTGTTTCGTGACACACTGTGGAATAACATCGTATGTATTAAGGTGAGGTACCAGTACGGTTTGAATTTCGTTCTGACACTCCTCACCCCGCAGTCGGCGGAGGCCTAAACATAAGGTAATGTATGTATACAGTATATGTATGCTA
Organism: Myscelus amystis hages; assembly: GCA_018244895.1. NCBI lineage: Eukaryota > Metazoa > Arthropoda > Insecta > Lepidoptera > Hesperiidae > Myscelus > Myscelus amystis. The sequence goes on from DWQT01001395.1 coordinate 14,464, forward strand.
CTTTATAAGATAAAATTATGGTAATCTTGTACCAAAGAAAAATGACCATTTAGTACAAATTGAGAAAACAAAACAAACAAATGTTGTCTAGTAGCTGTGTTCGGTAAAAAGGTAACATGAAATTGTTTACGGAAATGTAATTTATGCTTAATTTACAAATATTTTATTTATAACCTAAGTAATACAGTTATCGTTTTTTGTAAAGTTACATTTGAAATGCTGGGATATTACATTTTAAATATATAATTGTATGGAAGATGGTAGAAGACGTATGCAGCGGGAAGTACCACCGCCAAACCTATTTCTGCTGTGAGGCAGCTGTTATTATAACGACTTGTTTCCGTTTGAAGATTGTGGATGTCGGTCCACGCGCACCCCGGAGACGACCGTGCCAGTCCACATCGCATGCGAAAGTAACGGCTATAGAAAAGATAGAAAAGATAGACCTGTCACTATCGCTGCCGTAAGTGCTGCCCAGGTGAGAGGGCACGGTGTGGATGGAGCGCGCGCCCAGCGCGCTGTCTCCGCCGCCCTGCAAATAGCATACACCACTAAAATACCTACACGTTATACACTTACGAAATACATTCTATTTTATCCCTCCCTTTTTCCGTGAATTTATTACACGTAAGGTACTTAAATTCAACAGTTTATTATGATATTGGACAGATACGGTATTGAGTAACATATAGAATAGAAGAAGAGGTGTGAGCTGGCGAAACAGCCACCTCTTCTTTCTACCACATTTTCATAATAAAATGTACGTTCATTTTAATATATTTAAAAGCAATCAGTTACTTACGCGGTAATTTTCGTTCTCTCTTAAATTTTGAGACTCCAAAGTTATATGCTCCGAACGAGACTCTGGTTCTTCTTGTTCACTGCGAGAACAAAATATTTTTAGCATATATATCTAGTGTATTCATATATAGATGCATATCATCTATATCCATATATAGGAGATTTACAACGATATATTGACTCATCACCATATCTCTGGGACCAGAAGACCACTTTAAATTTGGTAGGAATACACTTTTCGGCGAGTAGAGGTCAGCTAACAACGGATGGTACAAATTCCACTGGTAAGGAGAGTTGCGGGGGGGTTAATTATAATTTTTATAGTAAAGCAATGTTTGCCGTTAGTATATATGAACATATAAATGAGTATTACCTATTATATGATTGGCTCACGAAGGAAGCGTTGTGCGAGTCAGGATTACGGTTCTGGGATTCAGTCGCAGCGCACATGACTTTCTGAAAAGTAAAAAGCAAATATAACTTAATATGCACAATTAAGTAAAATATTGAAATCATCCATCCATACTAAACTGTTAAGCATTCCAACCAAATATGGAATGCCTCATAAGGAATTTTCTAAAAAAGAAACTGCATCTTGCATTGCATATTTATGTTCGCGTTGCACTTTGTTCGGTGATTATTATAACTACCCTTACAGTGTTAAATGTTGTATATTACTCATACATATTTTAAGTTTATTGAAAATGGTTGTTGAAACTGACGAAAGTAACGATTAACGTGACACGGAGCGTCGTCGTCACCGTCACGTACCCACAGACCCGCACGCCGCGGTCCATACAGACCGCGGCACCTTTTGTGACCATTTGATTAACTTTTTGGTTTTCCTTACTTTTTTACTAGTTATCCCTTTGTTTGGTTTACTTAGTATAGTGCATAATATATATCGCAACGTTTTTGAGTTATGTTTATTATTATTTTTTTTAATCTGAGGCTGCAACAGAACAATTCGTTTGTTGGGAATGTTACTTTTTCTATAGTTGTAGAATCTGTTACAGAATGCCATTGAGATGTCATAGACCTCTATACCGTCCTTCGCGGAAGGCGTAGCTTTTTGGACCACGACATTGAACGTCGTCATCGCCGTGGTCGGTGTTATAGGCAGGCTGAGTTTTTTTTTATACTGTAATAAGCCAGACTACGAGCTCGCCCGATGGTAAGTGATGTGCAACACGCTCTCCTAGATAGTGCCTATTCGCTTTTATTTAAAACTAGCGGCGCCCGCGGCTTCGTCCGCGTTTGAATTTTAAAAAATGTTGAAATTTTAAAATAAAAACAGCCCAAGTTACTCCTTATCACATCAGCTATCTGCCAGTGAAAGTCCCGTCAAAATCGGTCCAGCCGCGTTCCAGAGTTTAGCCGGAACAAACAGACAAAATTAAAAAAAAAAATGTTATTTTAGTATATGTACCGTGTTTACATACTTAGTACATTACATATTTAGTAGAAAGCGGTTATTTTAATATTAATAACATACATTCCAATTTTATTTATAAGTATAGATTTGAAACAACGTAAAGTTGTGGGTATCAGGGAGGACAGAGAGAGACAGGGTATTCCGGGGCAGCGCTCTCACCTCCTTGTCGAGCAGCGCCTCCAGCTCGCGCTGCTTGTCGGCCAGCAGCGCGCGCAGCCGCCGCTGGCGCGCCTCGGCCGGGCCCACCGCCGCGCCCGCCGCGCCCCCCGC
>DWQT01001396.1:0-16968 GCA_018244895.1 Myscelus amystis hages
ATAACTGAAACATGACTTTCATTAAGTGTATGTATGTACCTTATAATGAATAAAACAATTTGAATTTGAATTGAATTGAATTTGAAAACTTGATTGACTGGAATTGAAATTTAATTTCTTCAAATTATAAACAAATTAAAAAGTGCAAACTAAATTTTATATTACCTGCACACCGGTCCGCCTTCATCGCGTTAGTATTTACTACGATTCGTAGTTCAATGGCCGCTATCTCGTAGGAATTTGTAATATCTATAAAACAGGTGCGTTGTTAAGTAGGTCAGAGCGTCCCTCGTTCCAGTGAATCATCTTCGATTCAACACATATTTTATCTAAGTCTACATCTTGCTCTGCGGAGAAAGTTCTCCGAAGCCCAACTCGCGAACACTGTAACGACTCCGCGAAATTCAGTTACATAATACTTTTTGTAATTTTGATTTCCAAATACCGTGACGACGGTTTGTTAAGCTTGTCGGTGGCATTGATTTGCCCTCCGCGCACGAGGAATGTAGCTTTGTAGTCCTTGTAAGCGTTTGTACATATATTATGATTTGTAAAGTTTAAGTTACTAGACCTTTCGCTATCTGCGTATGTAAAATCTTCTAATAATATTTTAATCTGATATAGTCATTTTAATAACGAGTTTGACGGAGCTAGTTAAAACAAGTAACGAAGTTGCAAAGGAAGTTCTAATTTCAAAAATACAAATATTAGCTTTCACGTCAACAAAAAGTAAACTTAGGGTAAGGGATATGAAAAGTTGGGTGATATTATAAAATATGTGTCGGCACGGTCACCCGCGCGCGTCACACACGCCAAAAGGGAATTATTAGTGACGTGAAACAATTTGCACAACAAAGGCGGCCAAGAAGCGTCTCATTAATTAAAAGTTTACCCCCGATCCCTGAATCATGTAATTGATGAAAAACTTCAAAGGTCCCCGTCCTTTTTTAATTAGAACACAATTTCCGGCGTTTCAGACACACTCGACGCTTTTTGCGCGCCATGTGGAAGTTCGGTGTGGGCGCTACGCTGCCTGAGCTCGCTTATTAATTCGCGAAGACAGCCCTAATACGATTATTGATAGGTCGACTTCGTGTTCAATTACGAGTTTTAATACGACTCTAAAATTCTGATAAGCATATTTTAGATTTCAGCATAATTTAGATTTTAATTTCTATGTCTAACAAATTTTCAAATATTTAACTAGGTAAGACATTCGAATGCATCCACGCAGATATTCCAGTTTAATGAACAGTCATATTTGTCATTGAAATGGTTTTCAGTGACACAAGGTTTTCATATACACTGCATGATTGCTAGCATTGTTGTTTTAGCACATACAAATATGCACTTGTTATTTCATATGCTGAATCCATGGAGAGATGAATAAGATTTGTAATGCTAAACAACTCTTTATTATCTAAAACACTATCTACATTCACAAAAAGAAAATTTCAATTCATACTTGAATTAGTTTTTCAGCGAGTTCTCGGGCACTTTTTTCCTTTTTCTTTCTCTGACATAAACGCTATATCTGTATAAACGAAATATATAATAGACATGTACCAGTGCGTAAAAAGGTGGCGCGGGTGGCAGCAGGAGGTGCTATAAGTTCAGGATAGAGGATCGGGCATTTTATTACGGCCGCAAGTTATGGCTTATGGACAGCCGCGCCGGGGCGGCCTCGCTCACGGAATTAAATATTGAAGATAATGTTCCCAAGGTCGCTGACGAAAAATACAGCTCACATCATCCTTTGTTAATTTGTTCAATAAAATTATATATTTAGAATCTATTCTCTCACTATTATTCTTTCCTTATCAATGTTAAACCGTTACGCCACGTCTCCAAAGGGGTAGGTTGGGTTAGGTTAATATCTCTAAAGTTAAAGATCTTATTTGGTGTTTGGGTTTGGTTTTGCCGCTTCATTGTTGTTGCAGTAAGGAACAAGACTGAATTGGGTTCATTAATGTTTTAGAGGTTCAATGTATTCATATGGAAATGCAGTGGCTTCGTAACACACGCTGCGTTAGATGCTTATTCAGCTCCAAATCATACTCGATTAGCCACTTGCTTACGGGGTATTGCTTCAAAAATTTCTCAAACCATCCAATAACTCGACTCGAGGCATTTGTAATAAGCGGTTTCTTGGGGCAAAGCACGCGAAACGTTCATCAAACGCCTTCGGAACGTTTTATGGCAGCCACCACCGATATTACACCACTAATCGATGGAGTGGGTATTAAAATTATATTCGTCGAGACCCTGTTTCAATGGTGCTAAAAGAAAAACGAATTAATAGTGGAAAATCGGTAATCGGGATTACATATTACTGGATCAGATTACATTTATTTAGCTTCGAATTACATGTGACAGAGGTATTATGTAGCGAACTATTATTATAATCATACCATAATGCCAGGGTCATACCGGGGTAGGCGGAAACATCCGAGTGAAAATTATCTCCTTCCTTACAGCAAAGACAAGGAAAATCATGTAATGCACTTAAAATATTTCCAAAGTTGAATATGTGGAACAGATGAACAAAAAGGTTTTGTCTGTAACAAAAGCATAAACTATACGTAGTTCAAAGCAATTCCAATCAAATAAAGAGGAAGCCACATAAAAGGTTTACACCCGCCTTTCGGAGGCAAGCGGGGAACGATCTTTGAAAATAATGTCATCGTGAAAGGCAAAAATCCATGAACCCTTTATGTATTGTTAAATAAATGAAAAAGAGGAAATCAAAAAACAGAAGAAGTCATGGATATTATTGTATAATACTATTATTAACAAAGATTGTTATTGGGCTTACAAACGGGTTTAATATAATTCTTCTGTCTTACAACAGTCTATTATTGTAACTGAAATCATTATGTTTCTTCAATCGGGTTCGAAGACGCTATAGGTGTTAACAGTTTACATAAAAGCCTGAAGTATATCCGACAACATTCCTAAGCTGCGGGTTGGCGGAAGGTTACTTCATTCGTGAGTATAGCTTACTATACCAACTTCCTGCAATTTCTCACCATCGCCCTGAATTGACTGGTCCGCCCTTTATCGTCCTACTACACTTATGAGTTACTAATAAATTGTAAGCAAAGAAAAGTATTTCTTCTATATTCATCAATCTCTTTATATTCTTGACTCTGCCATCGGCCTGCGTCAAATTAGTTATGTAAAGATTTATTTTAGGATATCGAATTAATTACCAATTACGTAGAGGGTAGATGTCTTGATGTACGTTTTTGATCGCTATCTTATTGTTCAATTGGTTGTTACTAGTTGCGGGATTTCCGCAACTAATAACAACTATTTAATTCGTAATTTAATATTTTAAAAGTTGTAATACCGTAATTTGGACCACAGGTGTTAAACGGATTGGTATGCAACTGCGGTATATCTGCCTAATTTCGGAGCTAACACGAATGATACGTATGAAGGGTGAAAAATTGAATGTGATGTGATCCCTTTCATTCGAGCTCCCCTTTATTTTAATGACCTAGGATACCCATTAAGAGTAAGGTCATGCGCCACCCCTGCGTCAGATGTTACGTTGCGATGCGCATACTGATGTACATATTTGACCTTGCCGTGGACCTGTGGCACCTTTGGCGAAAGGTTTAATATGTTAAAGAAATGCGAGTCCGGCCGCGGCTTCATATCGGAACATTGGAAAGACCTTTATGTTAAAAACCAAATATTTTTGACGTAGGACGTAGGACCTACTTAGTGCTTCAGCTATCTATTAGCTGTGAACTTGTAACTAATTACCAAACATTGTATCTACAACAAAAACAGTACACCAAATTATCCATAAAATTCTAATAATAGCTTTAGATATTATACATACGAGTCAATGCTATTCTATTTCAGTACCACTTGATTCATTAAAAAAAATTGTAGATATAATTAAAAATAGCTGTATAAATGTCAATATTTACATAAGATTGAAATGTTATTTTTAGATTGGAATCTTGTATAAATAAGACTGTAAGACAAACGGACTAGGGCTCTTAAGGGGCCAGCACTGCGTGAGGCGGACGTGGGAGGCTCCGGGGGTCGCATTATTATGCGCACAAGACAAGGAACTGAGCTTTGGTTTTAATTGATTTAACGTACCGTAACTGTCTAGTAATATTCTAATTACTCATACACATATACACACAGCTATAATAAAATCGAGACTACTTCATAGTATTTGAACTTTGCAATGATTTTCTTATTCAACAATAGATAATACGTTGACTACGTATTCCTCTTATAGTAACCATATAGGTACACGTGATAGTAATTCACCTGTGACTACGTTCTTAGTATTAACCTATTACCCATTTTTTACTTCGATCTAAAATATCTCAGAACATAATAATATCTACTTTGGTCGGTGTTTAAAAATAACGAAGCTATTTTATTTTAGATATTTAGGTTCTTGTTTATTTTATTTGAATTGACAGCGTGAAGGTACTATCATTGAATCTGAAATTTAACGTAACTTAACTCTGCAAATATAATTATTCTAATGGAATAAAAGTTGAAGCAAGAATGGGCACACACACATCTGTCCGTCCGCCTGTTAATTATTTATTAACATGACATTTCAATTTTATTAAAAGGGTTTTACGTATTTCTCGCGAGTTAACGTGATGTTTTACTTAGGCCTATCTAAAATAAAAGTATTCCGGCCCCCTCAGGGGCTAGTTAATGTACAGGAACCGAGTGGGAGGGTCCAAGAGACGCGTTTGTATGCACGCCGTATCTTCACTGTAGCGCTAAGGGACAATGCAAAACACGAGGACGCTTCTCTCTTAATGGATTTTATAAATCACTTACCTAAATACATATAAATCGACTTAGTTATTTGAAAACATTAAAGAAAAATCTTGTAATAGTTAATCGTTTTATCGGTATTTTACCACATTCAAAGAGTAAAGATTTATAGCGTCGCGACTTAGTACACAATTTTACACACACTCCAAATTTTGCCGCGTTATTCCAGTAAGTGAGAATATGAGAACCTTGGCTCGAAATTACCTCAAAATCGATTTATTATACCGACGATGAAACGGATCTGATTAATAACAGTCAATCGGAAATAATAAACTGCTTTGTTAATCGTAAAGCAATTTAGGTTACTTACGTGAACCTTACGCTTTGTGAATGTGTATTTAATACATTGTATAGTTACAGTGATTTCTATTACAGTGTTTGTGAGGGCGGCTTTTGTGTATATGTATATTGTAAGCATTACACTTGGTTCATTCATTCATTCAAGGTAATTCATACATTCATCCATTCAAGGTGATATATTAAAAGAATTCGATTTTAAAAATAAATTACTGCTTACTGTATTTATTTATTTACTCTTTACTATAATATATTTATTTATTTATTTTTAATGTTGAGCCACGCCTGCTGTCGAATAGCATTTTGTACTAATAAGCTAATGAGTTAAAAATTTTGCGTATATGCAGCGGAAGACTGGTGAAATATCATTTCTGTAAATGAGAGAAATAGAATATACAATATAAAGTTATAATTTTATCGGTTATATCGCTATATTTGTTAAGAAAACCATCGTGATTAATCTTGCAAGCATTAGAGTGTTACCAAGTAATGGTTTTTGGTGTATGATATTTGGAAATCTGCAGTTGGTCAGCACAGCAGGCTATGGTCTAAAGATTCTCACTATGAGAAGAGACTGGGTTCCGGCTGTGCAACACTCAATTATATGATTATAAATTGTTTAATATTATTCTAATATAATTTATATAAATGTAATTAGTGGACAAGATTCTGAGGTAGTTGCTGCGTAGCTACTTCAGATAAGTAACGTTAATTACTGCAGGATAACCTCGGACGCAGCACGTGGCCGGACCAGTTTAATATTCAATGAGGGCACACGCTGAATGGCCTCGTTATCTTTTAATTCACTATCTGGTCCACTTGCGAGGGCTTTTATTACTTTTTATTGGGATTTACAAAGAACGTTTGCTTGAGAGTAAAAGTTCATGCCAGTTTTTTTTTTTTTAATAAAGAAAGGGGAGATTTTACGTAGATTTCCTTATAAACATTACTCATTTAGTTCAGTGAATTTTTTTATTAACCTTTAAAACCTCTGCAGGAGTGTAATTTAAGTCTACCTGTTTTTAAATATAGAATAATTGAAACTGAACATTTTAACATTATTTTGGCGAATGGTTTTAAAGAAAATTTTTAAATAGGAAAAAACGGTGCGATTAACAAACCACTAGAAAATAACATCACCCAATATTGGGTTGAAAGCATTTGACGATGTTATTGATAGAGAATATTCTAGCAAGGGGAAATACGCTATGATGTAAACCAGTATTCTGAATACTAAATGGTTCATTCGTAAACTAAAGCTACGTATATATTTTACCTACTTACTCATATGTAGTTTATCCAATGAAAAGTAAAAGTACATTTAAGAAGAAAAAGTCAGTGGTATAATAACTTAAATTTTATTAAATAAAGTAAATCGCTTTGAGATTTTCAGTTCCATAACACGTCAATGAAATTCAAATTGATCCGGAAAGCCCCTAAAAGGTAAAACACACCGTTGGTTGTGGCCGAACAATTCAAATTCCACGGAGGGCGATATTAAAAATTGCCGACGTGAAATTTATGCGAAAGGGCCGGCGAACACTCACGGCACTCACGCTAAGGGCACAGCTTTATAGCTGGCGAGTAACTAGAAAGGTTTTGAATTGTTTTGGCATAATAGTAATTTTTATACCGTTCGGGACTTGCCGTGATGCTATAGAAAATTGTAATTATTATTTGAACCCCTTAAATTTGCTTGCCGTTATCTGCAGACATTTGCAACACCAGGTGTGTATTTTGTTGCGGTATCAGATAACTCTTCTAAGACCAAAGGCCAGATATCAACATAACCTAATGTTAATTACTCTTATGTTGCTCTAATGTTAATTACAGTTATGTAATAATCTTGTTCCTACTGTACTTTTTATTGCAAATACAGCCTACGCGCGTTTAATAAATAAAAAAAGACAGCTGAAGCTCACCGAGGATCGAGATTTCTTTCTTCGCTGTGCCTCAAAACGTGATACCCGATATTCGCGTGTAGTGTGACAGTTGGATATGAAATCATTAAAATTCACAAACCATTAACGAGACCCCGGCACGAAGGAGCCCACATAAAAACTCTTGAAACACACTAAAACTTTTAATTCCTTATTATAATGTTTGACAGCGCCTCTGCTATCACATCACACGACCTAGAATTAATCTTCACATTTTCGTTACCATTAAAATATTACATGATTCACTCATAAATTATGACGGAAAACCGCCAAGGCTGTATACAAATTATGACGAATGTAGAAGAAGCATCGGCTCTGTAAGGATAGAGATATTTGGCAATCGGAGTTCTTTGCCTACCCCGTTAATAACTAGGTGTGATGGTATAATTTCTGTGGCCCCATATAATGACATTGCACTTATAATGTTACTTTGCGGGTCGAGTGATTGATGTCCAGGCGCGTTGCTCAGAAGTAACATTTGTGGTTATTTAACAGAACAAGTCTAATGTAGTTTTCATATTTTTTGATTTTCTCAACTTGTTCTTTGGGCTGTATTAGTGGATAATATTGATGTTAGTTATTGAAAATGTTTCAGTTTGTATAGTACATGAAAGGCACGTTGTTTTCTTGTCCCATTTAGTTCCCAGTACAAAATTTATCTCTAACAGTGAAACTATTCGCTCGACTCCGAAATTTCGCAATTTTCTTAATTAAACCGTTTGAAGTATGCTGAAATTAAGCGGAGCCTTATTCTTTTCAAGTTTCTATTCATAACTTCTTTAATTTCGGGCCGGATTACAGCCGCGACGTCCCAGAACGAGCCTCAATTTATGCAGGTGGAATAACTTTCATCGCTATAAAAGTTCCGATTCAACCGCGGTCATCTTTACGTTTCTAGGCCCGGAGCCGCGCTCAAATATAACATGAGAGATACTATGTCACGTGTAAACGTTTTACTCGGTGAAACTGTGATACTTCTCAAATGCAAGTAGACTGAAAAATGGACATTCCTCGCATTTTCCAACGTATTTTGTGCATAATTGATAATAAATTACCTCTTCACAAAACTGTAGTAGAGTATGGCGAGATGATGGAAACGAACTGAAATGAAATTGTTCATTTTGTACAAAATATAATTTCAAGTTGTTAATAACATTGCACAGTCAGTTATGCGTCGGTATAGTTAATAACTTACGAATATATTATATTATAGGAATATATATATTCGTAAGTTAAGCGGTCCATTTGCATGTTTAGTTATATTATACATATTTATGGGCTTATCTTCAATCTCATATTTTTTATGTATAATATTGTAAAACATCTTTTTATTTACTGCTAGGATCTGTCAGTATGCGACCAACGAGGGTACCATAAGAAACATACAAACTTCGTTACATTATTGTTTCACGCGACCATCTGTAACTAGCTTTCAAGTTTCAGCGGAACTGTAGTTTTCTTATAATTTTTCATAAATTATTTAAATGTAAGCAACTTTTAAAATTATTCTTTCACAAAATTCCTTTTCAACCACTCAGCTCCTATCGTCAAGATGGCAAAGTGGCGAGATTTTGGCGTCTTAATTCGTTATTTGACGTCGCGCTGCAGCTTCGCGTAATATGATAATTCTGTGACTGGCACTTTTGAAGGCGGATTGCCTTTCGGAATGATTTTATGATGCAGCAGATTTAAGTGACGCGGTTTGTGTTAAGTTGGGATTTTGAACTTCACCGTTTTCTGTTATTTCTAAGAATAACCGTCCGCTCTAACAATGTTGCAGATATTTAATAAACATTTAACTCTACATCAACATGTTTGACATATTGATCACCATGATAGTGTCGTGAGCACGGGGTTCTGGATTCGATTCCCGATCGAACTAATATTTTATAAACAAACAACGTTATTAATTTTGATTTGGATCTTTCAGCATATCATCGCTGGATCTGGCTATTGGATGTAAAAAAACGTGTGTAAGGGATATCGTTATATTGGCACGTTTCGGGCCGCATGGAAATTTATTTCAGTACTTCCGACTTACTTCCAGCACAGTCACCAGATCTATGTGGCTAGTTGACGGCATTTACATGTGTATAATGTACTCGTTGACCTTGAAAGCTAATGAAACCAAATTTAAAAACACCGTACATTCAAATAGAAACGTTAAAACACCGAACAGGAAGAGAGCTAAACTTTACCAATCATTCTTTATGACCCAGCACTTCGCAAACAATATAAAAAGCGGGACACGAAAAATTCATCTTGCGTAATAAATTGTCGGAGGGATGTTGGCAACGATGATAAAGAACTGTAAAAGATAATACAGCCACGATCGATGTAATCGTCGCATCCATCGCGGATAGTGGCCGTCGGCGTCAGCCGCACGTTTGGAATGTAAATCGCGCACTTTACCCGCTTTTTGCCAAACATCCAAACAAATTTATTCACCGCGAGAAACAGGGCCATATCGATTTAGTGGAACGAGGGTGAAGGAAGGGATGTGTTAAAAATCATCTCGGGCTTGAGCCTCGCCCTTACTGATGTTCCCGTCTCGGCTGACAGTTAAACGCGATTGAAAATGCTCATCTTTTCTACAGAGAATTGGAAACCAGTGACTACTATCAGAGGTTCTGCGAAAATTCCAAGGTCGTTGACTAAATATACAGACGTTATTTTTAAATACCTTCCATTACGTCCATGATTTTCTTTATATTGCGTGCTTTTCGTTTCACGTGTTTTTCGCTCACCTGCCGGTTGGTACTCGTAGCAATCGGCGCAGGTATTGTACTGATATGCCCATATTGTTGCTTACCATTTACACGGGAAATTATTTTTCTGTTTGGACATATGACCCATCGTCATCATATTTCCAAACCCGTGTTACTTTCACTTGTTATGATTTGTTAATTTACTTTGTCTAAAATACTTCATGTTTCCAATGTATAGCAGCTATGAACGCGTCGGCAGTGGAACACGCGGGGCGGCCAGTTTATCCGGGAATCACAACAGGACGTAACGAGATAAACAAGCGTTATGAAATAGAACCGCGACGTGAGAACAACCGGTCGCTAAATGGCCCGCAGCCTTCCGGGCGGCCGGCCTCCGCTTTGGCTTTTATTGATTGCATCGCGTTAGAGGCAACGTGCCGACCTCTGCTTGTACCTTTATCAGATTAATGCTCAGCAAACCTTGATAATGAATATGCTTTCAATTGCTTTTCAGGTTTCAGTGACGTAATATAATTTATGCATATGTAGTGGAAGACACTATTTATTTAATTATTATTTTAATTATAATTGTCAATATTATAAAAGACACACTGATTACATTTTATTTAAATTATAATTACACTTAAGCACGATATCGTCATGTCGCACCGAGCTGCTATAATTTTCGAGCCAACAAATTAAAAAGAACTCACTTTTGCGACGTAAATCGTTGAGATAGCGTCGTTGAGCCGGAACAAAAGATACAGGGCTGAAAACTTCTGCAGCGATCACAAAACAGGCGTATTACAAGGTCGTCCGACGGGCCGGTTAGGCTGGGACTGTATTAGAAAATAATGTTTAAACATAAAAAATAATCATTTTTGTATACCTTTAAATGTGGTAAATAATTTTAGGAGATAACACTCAGACAAAAATAAACATTTGTCGTGATTTGGCATCGAACTCATCACTCTAACATCAGTCATGGTTACTAATTACTCTACCATCGGACCAGCCGAAGATGTACATACGTACGTAGTGGAAATAGTGTAGCACTGTATGGCGCAGCAGGAACAGCGTAGCACCACTAGCGTTACCGTAGCGTTACCGTATTAACGAACCGTCCCTCCATTCCATTCGCTAAAACCGCAGCCCTTACGTTGGGTAGTACTTTGGGTTGCACGCTTGTAATAAAGAATTGAGCTTTTAGTTATAAATTCCGGGATTGAGCTATGCATAAAGAAACATAACATAATATTCTCATTTCTGTTAAGGGTAGGGTTTAAGAAATAACGAATTTCTTTGCTGTTTTTGTAGTTTTATTCACAAAAGAAGCGTTCTGATTATAAGGTATAGTGGTTTTAGTAACATATCTTACGATACGAATTGAAATATTTTTTCAGCCCTATTTGAACCTTGGCCTTTTAACCTTACCTAAAAGACTTTTATAAATAGTTAATTATTAAGTCCATTTGAGTAACGTTTTTCATTTCCGGAAACGCAATCTAGTGTAATATCGCATGCGCTACTTTGACAATATTTTTTTCGTTTGTGTTCATTTTAAGCTTCTCTTTCGTTTCGGGTTTATCAATTCATAAATTATTACATTAAATAAATAAAAATAAACAGTGGTCCAATAAAATTAAGGCACCAATCCATTTTCTCGCTTAATAAAGTCTACCTTAAACGGCAGTATTCATTACTGTTTCATATTAATTTATTAAACTCATTACTTTGATGATTATTCTGGCCAGTGAGCGGCGCACGGAATGAAACTGAGCCTAAAACGAGCCAGGTCATTGGTCTAATTAATTACACGGGCATCAGATTTGTTCATAATGGTCCCGAGGTGAAACAGGCTTAGACAAATAACGTGTAATTAACCTGTTGGAACAGTTAGCTTTTTATGGTAATGAGAAAGCTAACGATCTCCCAGATACGAGTTGTAGAGCATAAACCATCAGCCGGGTAGTGCCTATTCGCTCTTACGGCGTGCGCGCCTCCGAACATAGGAGGCATTTTAACTTAATTATACACAGGCGCGCTAATCTCTCTCAGGCAGACTACATACATGTATATTACGATGCGGATTTGCTTGGACTCTATCTGCTACTAGTACCATCAGCTAGTCAACTGATGCTGACTAGTTGTTTATAGGAAGTAATTTTTGAAACAAATTAACTTGTTCTAAAAAATCTTTCACTAATAGGTAAATAACAACTTTTTCATAAACATATCCTATTTTTTACTCAGAAAAGAATATATAGAAAATCACAGATTTTATCCATGTTGCCTGACATGCTTCCATTGTTCTTCATAACGTTCCCCGTTTCAAAGCTCATAAGCCTATCCGCAGCCTATATTCTTTGCGACTGGTTTTTCGGTCTAACAGACAAGGCCTCATCGAGCCGCAGTCGGTAGCTCGATCTACGTCCACAGAATACATATTTGTAAAGTTATCCTAAGATATCATAATTATCTTACATTGCAAGCTCAGTAACTTAGAACTATTCTCTAACGTCTCATATCCGGTTACAAATTGTCTAACCGACACATGGTAATGCAGTAACCTGGCAATAATATTGTTATTCTAGCTACGGATATTGATGTAAAATTCATATTACGTATCAATAGTAAACATCCGTCCTATGCAAATTACAAGAATGAAGAAATATATTGGGAAAATCGAATTCATCCATTCCGAGTATAATACTCGTAGCTTTTCCTAATAAGAAGACAGAGCTAACAAATCAGCTGTGCAAACTCCATCTGAATAAATCTCCTTTATATTTAGAGCGAGTTCATTAATATTCCACGTATTGTTAGTGTAAGCAAACTGAAAGTGCCTTTGAAGTATCAAATCGTGTATAAATACAGTTGTAATTTCGCTGCCAGGCAGCTAAATCGTCTGGACGTTTCCGTAAACGTCCAGACATTTTTGTTTTCCACTTACGATCGCCGGTCGTGGCTGAGGTTTGCTGCTATTCTGTGTTCAATTTTAAATTATATTTGTATGTTATTATATTGCTTATTTAATTATATAAGTACACATCTTTATTGGTCGTCCATATGAAATAATAGACCTATTTGCTGTTTAATTGATTCGGATTTTTTAAACCGTAGTACAATATTAACACACCTCTAATCGAATTACTGAAAAATGGAACTAAGTAATTACAAAGCAAATTTAAGAATCCGTTTATTATAATGTTTCGAGTCGCACTTTATACAGCCCATTTTACAGCGGAAATTAAATTATTCTGAACTACGATCGGACGGCTGATAAACAGTACTTATGTAATTTTTATTTTTGACATATAAACTCTACTTTTCAACCTTCGAAACGTCTTATTCTTCTAAAGTATAGCGATAAAATATTGGTATGAAAGATTCTGTTTAGTAGAATGATACCTGGATAAATAATGCATGGACGTACTAATGTGTATAATTTTAACAACGAATTTACCAATACCTGGACGTTATAGCTGTGGAATAACATACATTTATATTTGTAACATAATTGTTGTACAGAAACTATAAAGCACATAAAGGTTAATAAGCCCGCGATCGTAGTATACTCTTTTAAACGGAAATAAATGTCTTAAAAGCTCACGGTTGTGTCAGGTATCAAAATAATACAGGAATTAAATGGTTAATTTCAACTTAGTTGAAATGGTCGCGTATTCAACTCTAATTCGTTAGAATATAACTGTATTCACGTGTTATTAAAAATCAATTAGGAACCTTTATAAATGTGAGTAAAGTGCGCGATTCCTACAAATTTTCTTTCTTTTTTTCTTTCATTCCTTCGCTTCCACGCGGGCCGCGTTCCGCACGCGCGCGCCTCCTGCGAGCGGGGCGACGTGACGGTTCACGGAGCCGACGCAGCTCTTAATATTTCATTTAGACTGTGACATGTGACGTAGGTACATCTAGAAACGGAAAGGTCGAACGATTAAACGTCAAGATTGAGTAAAAGATCACGCTTTTGATTCCATTTACATAATTAATAATTTCAAAAGGTGGACTATTTTTGATTTAATTCGGTATGTGAGCTAATGTTGTCCTGAGAATAGTTATGAGGATATTGTTATATAGATATGTAAATCTATCAATCCATTAAACACATTTGTTTGTAAATAATAGTGAATTTCCATTGTATTACAATGCTATTGTAGTAACGAAGAATTAATTGATTTACTTTGGCTGTAAACGAAACGACTGCTAACTACATTAACGTTTATTGTTTACATATATGGCATTATAATGATACTAAATTATTATTCGAAATCACATTTCTGACTTTTTCAACCTAACATACATAAAAATTAAATTTTCAACATTCCCAACTTTATCTAACAAGTACTAACGGGCCTATACTGTTAGTCCTATTCCTTCAGTTATGTTACTAATAAATACTTACCTCTTCATCATAGTAACAGTCGCATTGCTGTAGCCCTATTAAAGGTTGGTTGCAGATGTCAGTGGACGACAGAGTCTACTCTTGTCTGTCTGTCTGTCATGTGTCGATAAAATGTATCTCCGCAATCTTGCAGGTCGACGTCAACTGTCACACTCGTAATCGCTCACGTTATAGTGGTACACTCCCCTTTCCCCTGTCATATCATAATAATATATTAATGTAGGTTCCCTGTAAATATATAATAATTTACGCTGTAACATTTTTGGCATTAATCCCATTAATTCAGTTGACTCGCCGCAAATCAGTTCAATAATTGAAACACGTCTAAATATCACAACGGCTGCCATCACGACAATATTCAACTAAATAACATAATCTAATTAGTGTTGTTATAAACGAGCTCGCTAATTGTCACACCGAAAGCGACACGCGATGGAGGTAATATCGCTTACAAAATAAAGTGTACAAGCATTTGAATCCGACTATAAAATGATACATACATACGAGAAACATACGAGTAATCCTTTATTATTACTATTAATCATCCATTGACAGATGTAACGTCCTACTAGTGGGCACCGGTCTCTTTCTCTAATCATCTCTCCCGTTCTGTAAATATTCAGCATTTCGCATTAGAGCAGCGTGATGGAGTGTCATGCGCTTCTGTCCAGAATCAGGTTCATTTATCACAAAACTTCAAACGAAATTATAATAGAAAGTCGAGCAGGTTAAGAGCAAAAAATAAATTTACAATACTCGGAATGGCTTTGGGACTAGATGATCCTGAAAGATACATTTGATCACTTTTTGTAAGTGAAGTATATCTAAAAATTTCGTGGAAGCCTATTGTGATACAAAAGTACTTAGTCGGTTCGTTTTTCTGTTGTTACTCTAGTCGTGGTATTTAATCGTATTTGAAGTATATTTTTATTCAATCCACGTACATAAACGAGACACACACATACATACATACATACAAGCATCACCTACCCTTTGGAAACTCTAGTTGTTTATTCAATACAATAGTAATCACTATGTCGGTATTTTCGTGTAATAGCGTACGAAATGTGTTGCATTTTTTCAATCGTTTCTTTTATTAATCCACTATTTTACAATGTTCTCATATTATGTGTACTAAATTATGTAAAATGATTCATTGTTTACCTTCATGAGGCTGTATAGTCATTGTCTAATGCTTAAGACACATACATAAGTATGTATAGTCTAAAGTAAAATATGCCAAATTTTGAATCCATAATACATGAAGTCGGCGACTGAAACCTAAACCTGCATTGTAAATTACGACCTTAACATATATTACTTACACAATGGTACTCCCTGCCTGTTAAATATATCATTCTATATTAATACTAGTGTACAATTCATGTAATTATTTAAATTTCAGGTGTGTTAATTCTACCGTATGAAATCACACCGAATGGTACGGCTATAAATACAAGTAATTCGGCCCCAAATACTATACTCATAAATTAAAGTGTTTACGCGGGAACAGTATATTACATTAGTTACCAGCGTTGGCCATCGGAGGAGATTTTCCAAACTATAATTAATTACTATTAGAAATTGTAAGGTCACCCCGTAATGAATTACTATAGAAATATCATTATTCATAGTTGGGAAATGAATGTACGCGTAAATAAAATGAAACAGTACAACAGTAACAACATTTGTATATTATTCATAAGTAACATTTAAAGCGATTGCAAGAGCAAAGTACTCTTAAAATGCATTACATCACGAAAATAAGAGATGCGCTGCTACATGCACTAACATCTAATCAGAATATCCCGGAGGAGCAGTCGGGACCAAACCACCCGGCGGTTTTGGGTTCGATTCCAACCTGTTACAAATGTTTGTTTTGTCTGTTATTATCTCGATACAATATTGTTATTTTTAAAGAGAAATACTACCATTTAATCGAACGGGAGACGAAAAGGTTAATAAGTGTTGTAGCGGTTTTAAAATATAATTACAGTTCATTAGAGTGCTACGTTATTTACAACGATTCCAAGTTAAAAGCGTATACAAACAATATCGCATTGTTCGTTCCGCTACTGGAATGACCTCGCGGCTCCGAGGCACGGTTCAACGCTCACAATTCAAAGTTAAGCGTTCGCAGAAATTCAACTTAAGTTTCCACCACAAATCAGTTTGCTTTCTTCCGGCGCAGGTGAAATGTAACTCGCCGAAAGGTTTCACGGCTGCCATTGTTACGAAAAAATCACATTTTAACCCCCACTGGGCAATATTAAAAGTGTAAACTCCACTTTTCTATTCGCTCGCAAAAGGGATGACTGGAGGTTTTGCGGGGTAAATATTGAGAACTGCTCGTAGGTTCCATCGAGGAGTGTTTATTGGAACGCCGGGTGTATGTGAGGGATTAAAATCCTATTCAATTATTTTGCAATCGATGTTTATTGTTTTCTCGCGCAAACGAGATGTAGGTTTGTAGGTGTGGGCGAGAGCTGTCAGATTTTTAATTTACGTTTTTTGTTGTATCTTGGTTTGCAGCTTTCAGGTGACCTTTAACAACTATAATAAAATCTTTGAATAAATTTGAGACGAACTCTGGCTCATTACACAAACAGTTGGTCTAAATCGAATTTGATTCCACTGCCTTTATTTGAGCAGTGAGGCCCGGTGACGCTTGGACCAAGAGGCCAGTTGCGTCAAGAATGTAAACAAATGAAGGACGACAAACAACTTATTTATCACACGATTGTCGTGGGAAAGTCGCACGTGTGTTACG
>DWQT01001397.1:0-16965 GCA_018244895.1 Myscelus amystis hages
ATTACAAATGTCCATGGGCAGCAGTAGCCACTTAACATCAGGTGGACTGCATGCTCGTCTTCTACTTCCATATTATAATAAAAAGTAGCATTCATCTTTAATCATGCCATAATGTTTCGCTATATATACAATTATGTAAACATTTAAAAACGTCTTTTCCAAAGACACTACAACTCTGCTAACCATAAATGATACGATTGTAATTATTGAACAATATTTTAAAGCGAGAACAATTCAATCACTACTGCCTATCATTAGCTCAGGCGACACAAAAAAGTAGTGCAGACATGATACGAGCAATTCCGAGCCGCCGATAAAACCCCCAGCGATTTGATTTAATCCCGACTACGCCATCTCTTAAGCAAATACGTAATTAATCTTAGTCTTCGTTGTAGCGACGTTTGTTCTATAGCAGATATCTGGTAATCCCATAGCATACAACTTGTAACAATACGCGTTAATATCCTTAATGTGACGCTCCTTTGTGTTTGCGTATATCTTACATTGTAAATAATATTTGGAAGGTGGTAGTATCCGTATACGTTCGACCGAAGAAGTAACGTGAAGAAATTGTTATTCTCTCTCTATAAAATGCCAACAAAATTGAAATAAAACCTCTTGTGCTACGTGATATACGGAGTGACTACTCGGTGGTACTCTTTACCTTTGAAATTTGTAATTATGTATTAAAGCTTTTTAACAGAATCCGAGATATTTTCGGCGCCTATTGATTAGGGTACACGTGGCCAACGCGTCTGTCGGAAGTCTTTAAGCCACTCTCAACGCAGCCCACAGGGTTTCATGTTTGTTACCTAATCACAAACGGAAAAGACTTCTTAGCGTGCTCCGAAGTATAGAAACAAATCAAACTGTATTTTTTATATCATTGTATCTATTTTGTTTCATATGGCGTAACGAACCAATATTAAGAGAAGACAGAATAATAAATAAGCTCTGTAATACTTTATTTCTTATTTATGATATTCTTTACGCAATCTATTTACTTAAATCCATGAGTACAAACTTACCGATTTCGATTCTACGGTTGATATACACATTTAGCATACACATTTTGTTGATCTTATTCATGGATTAGACGTTATTGTAATAAAATGAAGTATAGATTTATCAAATTAAAATTTACGAAATGCAATTTATGAAATTGGAATTTACAAAATTGAAATTTATAAAATTGGAATTTACAAAATCGAAATTTATAAAATTGAATTTTAAAAAATGAAATTGAAATTATCAAATTGAAATTCATGAAATTCAAATAAAAAAATTGAAATGTGTGGAATAAGATTAATATCTTTTTTAATATTTTTACAGCGTGAGGATTCATGTTCCGTACGAAGTCCACACGCTGCATCACCACCACATCGAAAAAGTCCCAATCATCAAGGAGGTCCCGGTGATCAAAGAAGTGCCCGTGTTCCACAAGGTGCCCGTGGTGCACACGGTGCCCATCGTCAAGACTGTCCCAGTGCCGATCGTGAACACAGTCGCTATAGAAAAACCGATACTCGTGCCCGTCAAAGAGCATTATAGCTTCTGGCATTAACTTCGTAACAACCAACTAGAATTAAATACTTCTTCATATTTAAGGTGCGTTTATAGAGGATAATCGACGTGATGACGTATTTATATTGTATAAATGAATTTTATAAAAAAAGCTGTATAAATAGAGCGGTCATGAGTGTACTACATAATGCCGGACCGGCGCTGTGGTGTAGCACGATGCTATGGCGAATAAGTACATAATACCATTTTGTTGGTTTTACGAAAGTCGAAACTCTATAACCGCACCCAAATATAAATACGGGTGCGACTAGCCCTGTTGTACTCCTACAAGTAATATCGATAGAAACGTGAAGATTACCTGCCGATTAATTAGGTTATTAATTTTTATCTTTTATGTTACGCTGCTACGAACTGATCAAGCGTGAAAGATATCAGTCGAAAGTCATAGATGTTTTACGATGTAAGTTAGTTATTGTACTTGTTTGAGATTAACTCGCATATTCGAACTTACCTGTTTTACGAGCGAAAATACTGTGCACAATTACCGAGCTGTATATATCAATGTGCGAAGCGATGTGATAAAGTATAAATAATGATCTGGTTTTCATTTATATCTCTATCTTTATTTGAAATATCCAGTCCTATCAGTGTCTGAAGTTTATAATGAAAAAAAAAAAAAAAACACAAAATGAAAATTTGGTTACAGAAAATTTGTATATCTCTACCCGCCTGAGTTGTATTTCCATACATTCAATTCATTCATGTCATGAATTTTGAATAAATAGGTTAAGTTAATGAATCCTGAGCGACTGGTATTACCTGAAACAATAAAAACAATTTTGATTACATACATAAATAAACAGCATCAGATCTGTTTCATAGAGCAAAATGTCCAATAGAAGAAGTTATATAGATATACGAGTAACTAGATCTTATTTGCTAAGCCGATCTCTTGAAAAACAGAATGCTCTTACACCCGTTAATAACCTAAAGAAGGACTCTTCAACACATTGTAAAGCCTCCTTGTAGGAATGTATACATAGAACGAGAGCCACACAACTATGATGGAGACTAAAAGTACAACAGTAAAAATGCAGAGACAAATTTAGGTCGATGTAGAGGCTACTACTGTAGAGGCTAAATGAGTTTAATTCCATTTGATACATGTAGAAACTAAACATGGTATTAAAAATATCCAAGATGACTATACTATGTGTATATTCATTGTCAACTCGTGACACATGCGTAAAAGATGTAAAAGATAAAATAGATACAACAGACTAATCTTTTTCAATCAATTTGTATTACGTTGATGTTTGTAATCATGTTATTGGTGTAAGCGTTAAAAAAAAATCAGTTTTATTCTATTTTGTACTAAACATAGGCAAAGATATTTTGTACATAACCAAGGTTCCCTTAATAAATACTTTAGTAGTCGCAATGTAAACGTAAAACAAATACGAGTACACTGAAAACCAAAACTAACTTTACAGTAGTGACTACAATTACAAAATTATTCGCGTCACATGTTGTACAGTCGCAAACAAAAGGGTTAAACGAGTTTTTGCTAACAATATTCACAAATACACGTAGTAGAATAATGTATGTTTCTAATTATATGAAACACATGTGATTGCGAAATATCTACATTACTGTAACAACCAACATTTAGCATATGAAATGTCATACTACTACTAGGATCGCCAGATCGGATCTTTATATTTATATGCAATCAAATACAAACAAACTGATTTTATATATACTCTGAATTATATTTTCACCTCACTCAAACGACTCCCATCTGAGTTCCACTGCATGTATCACGATAAAGCATGATATAAAAAGTAATGATCAAAATAACATCGCGTTACGTTACCGGAACATTTTATGTAATGTACTACACGGCGACCCACTGAATATAATTATATAGATTTATTTAGACTACATATTAAATTCGACATAGGCCCTCATACTCGTATAACACATTTTTAAGTTTCTGTATGGATGACCGGGTGGGGTTTCGCGTCTGTGCAACTAACTTGTTCCTATTACCTACATGTTCCATTTCACAAAGGGTTCAAACATGTCTGTACGTACAACACGTGTACACGCGGTGTGAAAGTGCAATATTTTAGAAAGTACCGACCGCGCCCCTCGGGACACACTCCACACGACCGCCAGGCGCGATTATTTATTCAGCAACTAATATTGTATAGGGGTGCCGTGTCAGTCTTCCCGCGTGACAATCGACGTTTCATCCGAGTTTAATGTGTACCTTTGTTCCTGTGGACAGAACCGCCAGACTGTCTAGCCTTCGCGACTTATTTCTCATTTCGAGGACCCCACTGATCTCGAAATAAATATAAGCATTTGAATGCGTACAGATCACCGCCAGTTACCACACAGTATCAAAAGATCCGTATGTCTGCCCTTTGTCTAACATAAAAAAGGCATATTACATACTGTGTATAAGAATTACGAAGACGACAACCCTACAAATGTCTACACTTGACATATATCACGTTTTCTATAAGGTAGTTGTGTTCGATCGACGTGACGGGTGTCACCTCGATAGTTTTTGCCCGGCTTATCGAATGTGTGACACCAATACCAATGTTTAGCTACTCCACGTTATTAAAAATACAGAAGGAAAGCGCTCGAGACTTTTGTAGCTTTTTTCCTCCGCATGATTTTTTGTACTCAAACATAGTTCTTACGTTTGCTTTTATCCTATTTTTCTACTTTTCTGTTTCAAATTAAAACTTAAGAACTGAACAGACTTCAGAATAGCTGATTGTAGAGCAGTGTGTCTGCTTTGGACCAATTTCGTAATGAATTAGTATAATATGTTTGTTAAAATATACAATAACAAATGATAAGGTAGGCAGATATTTAGACATGAAGCAGACATATTTGTAAGTTAACAATGGATATGTAGATATTATAATACTATTCGACAAAATTTCTTTTTGTAACTTTTCCTATTTTAAAATTGTAATAGTTCAAAATATGATATCCTCCATATAAAAAGATGATTTCCCGTGTAACAAACACTAATGACCACGAGAAATAATCAGTGAACTGTGTCGGTTGACATCCTGGATATTGACCGCTGCCGACTCTGGAATCGACGGCAATAATTAAGTTTCGGGGTTGGTCTTTAGGGTTGTCCGGGCGAATATGAAACATATTGTTACTGTTTTGGCATCGTAGTAGGTTTTCTACACGTCGTGGGAATAACTACAAGTGACATACATATATAAGGAAATTTTAAATTAATTTTCTTTCCACGTTTTTAACTAAAGTCTCAACACAGTCTAGTTTTGACTGTTCGATTTTACGCAGAATAAAATATCGATTTATATCCATAGCATAGCTTATATACATAGGATTAATAGTTCACGTACACAAATTCTTTAATGAAATATGTAAATTGTTGATTATCGATCCTGAGGAAACCTGCTTAGAGTATGTAATAAAATATTTAGTGTCTTCTGAGGTGTGTGAAGTCTTCCAATACGAACTTGGTCTGCGTGGTAGACTATGGCCTTCAACTACCAACCAGTATGGGAAGACACCCGTTTCCAGCAATGGATCAATAAAACTGTTAAAACAATAATTATTAAATTAGTCATGAATACGTCTACTCTGGTTAACACAACAACAATTATAGTTACCATCCAACTGTGTCATGATCCATGAATCCTGTGCATACAGAATATGCTGGATAAGGTTTAGGATAATTAACTGAAATGGATTATCCGTTCGCGTCAAAGACCACATGAGAGCTGGCAGTTGGCGCCGCTCCAATGTTTCAGCCTAAAGCCATTTTTTCGCGTCCGACGAATGACCTCGCCACATGCATTTATACTCACACGGTATTTTACTGTGTTGTGTGAGAGAGATGTGTTGTGTATCTCTATAAACTTGCCAATCACCTTCGTAATTGAATGTACGTCTTGCAAATTTTGTTATTCTCACTAAATACGAGTATACGTAGACTGAACTGCGTGCTGACGAATGATCTCGTTGTGATGACAGCGTCACATATAATACATAAGAGTATATACATTGTAAATAAAATATTTAACGAATAATCAGACTTGCTTTTGGGTACAATCTCACTTGATGTTAATATTCGTAAGTCGTAGCTCGTAAGATCAAGGATTTAAACAATCCCTCTGTTTTAGATGGCGCTTTAGTTGAATATTTCAAACTATCGTTATGTTTTCAGCTTTGATTCGACGGTGTCAACACAAAAGTGCATAGGCTAAATGCCAATGAAACATTTCATATCGGCCGAGCGCGTTATCGAGACGTGCAGCTGCGGTGGATATGTCGTTCATTTTACTGTCAAGCCGTAATCCGTTTTGTTTGCGCGCTTGTTTCCACATCCGAACGAAGACAGTGCCGCAACGATACTGACATTAACTTCTAGTGCACAATTTTAATAGTAATTTAACAGAGAACGTAGCTCGCGAGCCGGGGGATGTTGGTTCGATTTCCGCTCAGAAGAATTCGTGAGATAAGCGAAAGTATTTGATCTGGGCTGGCTGTAGAATTTGTATACAAGTATATTTTCATAAAATGTTTCTGTCCGTCATTTTTCTGGTTACTCTACCACAAGCTCAGTCTAATTAGAGAATTTCGTCTCAATATATTAGGTATATCGGATCTGAACGACTTATGACAAACACGTGTACCACTCGTACGATGTCACGTGTGTATCATCACTACTGAAAATTGTAAACAACTCCATCTATCGCAATTTAAAACATTGGCTATTATTATGATACGAGTACTTATCATAGTTCAAACTGATAAAATCAAATTAGAATCTATATGACTTCAACATTGGTTGATAAACTTTGAGAAATAGTTGTAAAACTTTACGTTAAAAAGTTAAGAATGTTATAGACATTAATGGCCGTGAGTATTGGCTTTTTGTTATACTGCATATCAGCAAACAAACGTATCATTTATTAGTGTATTACTGAAAGTGTTCGAGTAAGAAACGTCAATTTTCCATAGAGAATAGTAAATGGCGGCAACTGTACTGACATTGTGTGAGTGCGTTATCACAATTTGCAGCGATGACTGTCGGCGTGTCGCGCATTGCACTGTCAAACTGTAACCCCTTGTTTGTACGTCAATGTCCGAGTGAATCGACGTCCAAATGACTCGTCACACTGGCCGCATCGGGAAATTGCAGGGAGCATTTGTTGCTGGACAAATTAGGTTTTTGTTTTTTTTTTACTGTTGTCGATTGATGTCGTTTTGTTGTATGCCAGAATTGCTCGTTGCTTAATATTAAATGTACCTATCAGCGGCTATTTTCTTTTGCTGTATTCAACATAATATAGTTAAGTTAGTTTACTAGGTTATAAATCACGTTCTTATTTTATTCCGGGCCGACATAAAAATATGTCGGTACATACAAATATATTCAAATTTGTAACTTTTACAATAATATACTTTCATTTGAACTTGATACACTATGCCGCCATCTAGTGGTTAATTGCAAAAAAGCTGTATGGAAATATTTTTGAGCAAAATTGGTTAACATTGGTATAATTACCTATGTTAAGCAATGCTCATAGGGCTCAGTGAAACAGTACAAAAGTTCTTATGCTACAGCGCCATCTGACGGCAGGTTGCGGCAACGTAAATATTTTGAAAGCATTACGTAACAAAAGTCACATTACTTGCCAATTTTCATTGTTTATGAGGAATATATAAATATGAGAACGACTGAAAAAACAATATCAAGACAAATACTGAGTATTTAATATGGACCTATAAATACACTGATGTCAATGAAAAAGCTGTAATAATTTTATCTTCAACCTACTACAGCTCAACAAACTGTATATTTAATGAAATGAATGCGTAATGATAAGAATATTTGAATCTTCGAAATATCCTGCATTAATTATACTTGAGATACAGATATTAATGAGCTTTGGTATCTCACTCGTACAGATGAATTCGGAAACTCGATTTCCGAATGGTTAATTTCAGCCAATTAATTTATGTGCACAATAAACGTAACTTCACGAACACTTGTTACTGATAATTATTTCGCTCATGAATACACCCTTCACAGCCCTGATAACGTGCCAGTTTTAAAACGGAGGAGGCAATTTAAAAGCCAATTTAATTTCCGAACATTTGAGTGTAACAATAAAATGCTATGTCGTTGTCAAATAAATCAATTTATCATTGTGGTTGATTGTGCTTAATGAGCTCATACAGATGATGCAAGCGAAAGGTAGACCGCACTGTATAAAGAGTTATGCGATATTGCGTGTGCCGGATTTAAATATGATCCTACATAGCGCTTTTTAATTATTATGTAAAATAGGTCATCTGTATAGAACAGTGCCCGTATGTCTGTGTGACTTGGTCACTATGCAATGTTACCTGCATTGTTAAAAATATATGTAACATTGTCGAAGCAATAGATTAGGTTCAGCTTCTATTAAACTTGGTGAATTTATAGAAGGCTATTTATTAACTAGTTAGCAAACTGTAGATAAACACTCTTCATCCAAATAACAACTGGGACTACTCGACACACGGCTGTATGATTCTAAATTAAACAATTAAATTTTTGCGTTATACCTATGTGCCGTGTGGATAGGATCGAACCCACGACCTCTGTCTTACCAATAAGATTCTGTAACAATTAGAGCGTGATGCCAATCGAAAGGTTCCGAGCTTTATGTTTTAAAGGCTGGCTATGATAGACATATTTTCAAATTGAAAAATCAAAAGAACCCTTAAATGCTGGCAACGTTCAAACAACCCTTAAATATAAACATGGCGTCGGTGACCACTTAACGTCACCGCGTTCGCGTTTTTGCCAGCTTTTTATATGAAAAAATATAGTGGAAAATGATCTAGTACATGCATTTATTGAAACACCAGCAAAAAGTCGAAAGAGATTCCAACTTTATTATTTTCCCCGGCACCATCAAGCGAACGTTGCTCTCAGTTGATAGATTAACTCTCACGGCCGCCAACATATTTATTTTGAAGTACAAAATTCGATCTCGTTCATTTGTCCGTAAAAAATATTCGTGGAATTTTACGGTGCAGCTCAGTGGCCACAGACATATTGAAGCACGGAAATGTAACATTGAGTGTTTAATTGTGACATATTAAAAAGATATATTTCCGAAGGCCAAAATGTAGTGACAAACCTTGGAGGAGACCCATGTCCAATATTAGATCAATAGCCGTTGATAATAAAGGAAACTGGAAAAAACTTAAACAAATGAATACTTAAGGATCAAGCGTATGTCAATTCGATATTCAAAAGCTAGAGCTTCAATTTTGCATAACAAAAAATACTTATGTAAATCGGTATGATTAAGTAAAAATACATTGGTCGGTAGTGGGCCTAAGCAAAAATATACGTTATAAATAAAATGAAATCATGCGATGCATGCGGCGCGCCGAGCCAATCCCGGTAAATTATAGCAGTGGTGAACACTTTTAAATCATTTAACACCAAAGCTAATTATTTTGATACAGCAATAACACTCCTATTAGTCAAAGATATATTAATTTGATTATCGTACTTAATGACTTTATAACGCTCGATAAATTTTGTTGATGAATAATGAAAAATTTAAAATTACAGAAAAGCTGAATCTGTGACAATACCAGACAATAATTGGAACACGAGAATGGTTGCCAACTTTAAAGAGAAATGTAATGCTTTTCTGTAAAATAACTAACTGGATGAAATAACCAAAGCCGTATAAACTTTACTTTATATTGCAGCTATAAAATGTAAACGAATTCTATTTAAGGCGCTACAGAATATAGGCAGCCTATCCTGCGTCAGTACTGCAGTGTGGTAGGCTTCATTTATGCAAGCCTTAAAACGTCGCATTTTAGTGTTTTACCGCATGAATAACGATAATGAATTTTGATATATTTTTTGCGAGGAATTGTTAGCTATAATATAATATACAATAAAATTCCGTACATGAAATTGCAGAAATTGTAATATATTACATATACTATAATAAATATATTACATAATTAAAAGTTGACAAACATTAAACATAATACGAATTGTAACTATTAAAGAAATTATATTAAACTTATACATATTACAAACTCGAGATATCATAGAATATCTATAAATAACACTCCAAATAAGTTTTAATTGTGATAATCTTTTTTAAAATGAAGAGAAGAAAACGTATTTCGTGTAGCTAAATTCTAATATAGCGACAGATTTATAAGGGCGATTTTCATTCACTCTCATTGAGGGCGAACAAACATTTTCTGGTAAAGTTTTCGACCCAACAACATCCAGAGTGCGCCCTCAGAAGTACCAGGAGAAGTGCTAACCGCAAGGCTCCTGCCGGCGGGTGTGTCGGTCTATGCGAAATTTACGTACCTCCGCCGCCACTGCAGTAGAATATATTTATACAGGCCCCGAAATACTGCAGTAGATCTGCAGCTATGTATATAGTACGTCCCGAGCGTAAAAACGTACGCAAACTAAATAATTGAACCGGTTAAACGGTTCCACTGCATCAAAAGCGTGCGTATTATATAGCGGGCATAGTGTGCTTTTAGACCATAAAATATTCAATGGAAAAAGAACAAAAAATTCTTTCGCCTCACTTTTACACATTTTCCTATGAAATTTTTAATTTCAACGTTCAATAAAAATACAAAACGGTGAACGTTTCAACCTGCCCATCAAACATTTGATCATTTCCACGGTTTCAATAAAATTGTCTCCTCACATATGAATATGGTATCAGGTGTTATTAATAGGATATAATCAACTCAAATCTTTTCGTCACCGACCGTGCCTTGAACGTTTCGACAGAAATGTTATGGCGAGAACATTTTACAATTATAGATACACATCTTTTATGGCATGATTCGGTAACAAAGGGCAATTTGAAGGTGTTATTACTACAGTGAGATTATTATAGACAAAAATTAAAATGCTTGGCAGATAGGCAGTCGGTCCATCTGATGGTAAGACGTTGCCATCTCTTAAACACAACAATAGAAGAAAGACTCGAAAGCAAACGTTTAGTCTAAACAACACCTTATTCCAAAGTGGTGTAAAATCATAAATGAATTATTAATAAATCGTTTAATCACTTTCATTATTTCACTAAACATAACACGCTCTATCTTATAAAACGATATTACGGTGCACTATCAATACGTACCTCATTCGGGGAGTGCAGAACTACGGAATACGATAAATATCTGAAATGTAACCAAAGAGACAGTAGCACTCTATCTAGAATATGTCCGAACCCCCAATAACGGTGAGAGTCAATCTGCACTGTCCTTTATGAAGATTCTAGCTTCAGCATAATAACGTACGTGTTCTACTGCAACAGATATGAATATAAGCAAATATCGGTACACAGACTTAATACACCAGGTCTGGTGTGTAGAGGACCACAACTGTGTTTATATTGGTGTGTGTTAACTATGTTGGTGTGCTTAACATTATTTCTTTGTGCAAGTTTTTAAAAATTGCAATCAAATAAAGATTGAGAACCTCAAGAAAACAGTAATCAAGCTAATCAATAATATGTGTCTGGCGAGACAATTAAACGACATTCTCATGAAACTCTTTGTAAGATCAAGATCATGTGTTGTTAGCGGCTCAAAAGCCACAACATAATTCAATATCGACATTGAAATATCAGTACTATTTATGATTTCCTTCTTACTTGACCTGCCCTATCATCGGACAGTCAGAAGCTTAAATGACAGATTCAAAATTCATTGACAGGGTTATGTACAATTCATTAGACATTATACGTGACATCAATCGTAATGTTTCATCGCTTCAGTCGTTTAGCAGCACGTAGTCGGGTAAGAGCTAAGTTCCAAACTACCTTTCAGTTCGAAGTTTGTGACCATCGGACTTGCAATCTTTGAAGTTACGTTGCTCAGTCACTTCGCCTCAGATAGCCATGTAATGGAAGTTCCCGGAATATAATATATATCAAAAAGATATATACTACACATATTTATGTTTATTTATGTTTTCATTACCTAATCGAGACTTATACATATGTAGGGGTAAAATTGTTATGTGCTTATACAATAGAATTGTTATGTGCAACTGTATTCAAAATATGCTCATCGAATAAATATATTTACGCATTAGATATTAATACGATAGTGTGTATTAGAGATTAGATAAATTTCACATACAAATGATTTATTTAATATGTTCAGATCCACTAAAACAGTGTTTTATATGACCCGCGGGGGCAGTTGGGTAATGTTATCATAGTAAACTGTATGTAAATATTTAGCTAACAAATAGCGCTATTATCTAATATGAGCAAATATAATATGATAAAATAGACTATACAATTTTATAAACAATGCCTTGAAGAAAATTAGGAATAGTTGTTAATATAATTTAGTATCATAAAATATTATTTAAGAATTCTACGAGGTTTTAAATTCCATTTATTAAGCTGATAGCATGATTTTGACGACTTAAATTCGCTTAGATTTAATTCTAAAAAAATCATATAAAGAGGCTGCGCGATGTTCTTAGTAGACCGTAAAGGCTCACATTTACATCAGCACACATAATACAAAAGACGGTCGCTAAAGATTCCACAAAGGTCGGTAGAGAGCATTGTCTTCCATATTACCTTTTGAGAAAATGGCTAAGATATAATAAACTGAATAAAATAGAGCGGCGTTGCCGAAAAATACCGCTAATATAATAATAATAGAATATAAATTCATATAAAGATTTACAGATATTCACACATTTTTCATCGTATTCATTTTATTTGTCGCAAGCTTCCTTGTAGTCGAGCATATTGAAAGATGATTAGAGAGATAGATATTTTAAAAAACAATCCTAATTACTGGAGCACCTAACACAAAGTGTAAAGTGACAAAGATTTGCTTGTAAGAAGGCACATATGTATGTGTAAGAAGGAAGGTAGGTACATTAAAAGATTTTAAATAATTATTATATCGATCGATATTTTGCCTTCTACGGGGAACAAACTGATGAATGTACATACATGTATTATTAAAATTATAATTACCGGTAACAATTACATTAAAATCAACATATATTTGAGTAAGATATTAAACATGATGGCAAGGCTGCGAAAAAAATATGGGTATGTTGAAAATTAAAATTTTAAAATGTGGCAAATTATTGAAACCTTAATTGGGAAACAAGAGGCCTTAATGCTGCTCAGCAGTCTGTCTCCATTTGTTCATCTCATCAACGAAAAGATCAATTAGGGAGATTAGTTATCTCCTTTTAAGATTGCTCCATTGCGAAAGAGAGGGGTTGGGTTGGAGGGAGGTGTCGAAATCACACAATATCTCTTTCCTGGTTTCTGCCTAAGGCTAATAACTAGGGTTGCCACATTGTAATAGATTTAATATGACATTTATGAAACGGTATCTTATATAAGGGTATAATACATTATTATTTAAGCAGTCCGCGGTCCGAACTGTCCGCACTGGAATAGAATGTTGACCTTGTATAAATTCTGATAAAAACATCTTTCATACAACTCACGGCATATGGTTTAAATTAATATTTTACAGACCGAACCAACCTTTAAAACGAAAAAAATAAACTCGTCTGAAGTCTCTGATTGAAAACGAGTCTCTAAAGATAGTATTTGTCTTGCGTTCTAGTTTTTCTTATTTAAAAGGCAATCAAGATTTTATAACTACTTGAAGTTCTAAAAAGTTGAGGTGAATAATTTTCCGTTATGTTGAAATGTATAATAAACTGTGTTCTAGTCATGGAAATATAAATATATAAACATCACTTACAAAGAAATTATTATGAGAAAATTATATTTATACAAGTTTCTTTCGTATATTTTTCAAAATAATTATATCTAATTCATGCTGATTGTAAATAAACAAAGTGAATAACAGTATAATACATTTAGACTTATTTACAACTATATATTTTACTACATCTGTCGGAAGTATTTCGAATATAACTAATATTTATTATGTGGTTTCGACAGCCCTAACTATAAATGAACAAAGCTTTAAAGTCGCGGCAAACAAAGAGCGTTAATGCGTCCCGATCCAAGTATTTCAGTGCGATTAAAGCGGCCCGGTGTGTTGTCTATTTGTATGAATATAAGCGCAATGCAAAGAGTAATAAATACGCAGAAGTTTAAGCACTAAACAAACGAAACACAAAAGGATTTAATCTGAAGAAACGTATAGCAAAAATAAGTTTTAAATTGTTGTTTCCAGAATTCTGGGATTTTTCTAGAACGATTTATTTTATATATCTATAACAGTTCACATGTCTGAGGATAATCCATTTTATCGGCGGATTATTGCAACAGAGCTTGCTTTGCTAATTTTTAGATGACCCGTGTAATCTTGCAGGTTGAAATCAGTAATAAAAAATGGACCCCTTATTTTCCTTATATATGTATGTATATACAATTCTAGTGATAAAACATACAAATAGTTTTACAACTCCAATAATTATATTCTCTAAAAAGAGTTGATACTGTAAAGGTTAAAATTGTTTATATATACATATACTACTGCTAGATATATTTATTATACTGGAGTACCTTTCTGGGAGTGCTTAAAACTTTCCGCTGTTGTTTCAAGATGGCAGCCGTTAATCCAATTGTAGACCAACTATTACCTGCAAGTTAGCCCTAGAGTTTGCTGAAATTTATAAATTTTGTGTTCTACTCAAATTCGAGACGATTCTAGAAGCTTGTTACGAAAATAGTAGAAATCCAACCTACCTCTACCTATCTACCTATCTTTGTAGAAATCCAACTTTTGCATCGTGATTCAATATGCTAATAACTAATAACCATTTAATAAACAATCTCCACTTTTTTATAGCAATGAAACGAAGTGTTTGAGCTTAATCCACCATTTTTCACTGATCTCAATATAGACGGTAATCGTACAAACGTGATGGTATATCTAGTCAATAAAACTTCTAATGTACGCTGCAGATAGCAACGTTCTGTTTGTAACCGCCAATGCAGTTGCGGTGTCTAACGCGTATCACTCGCTGGCGTATTCGAATTTCGCGTTTGGCGCCGCAGAAAATTATCAGCTGCACCGCGCATGTTTGCAGTTACGTCGCCCTAACATAGCAATTGTACGGAATGCTCGGTATTTTATGTGTCGTTGATATATTTATTTACTCAATGATTTTGAGCCTCATTAAATGCCCATGAAAATACTCGTGGTGATGATGGTAAATTGGAATGAGCGTTATAAATAAGGAAACAAAAGAAAAATAGATAATTACTTTTATACTAAAAGTAGCAACATATAACTATGGACATATATAACATTATGTCTTAGTAAATTTAATCAACCTTATTAAGCATTGTAGACGATACATGAGACATACGAGTAACTATCTACTTAATGCATGTCGTATTCTATGTCAAACATAAAAAGCAGTGCGACGTCTGTATTCCTTTAATATTAAACAATCTACATGCCATTGAACTCAATGAACATTGTACATTTAATCTAAGGTGGAACGTTGTAAACACACGAATTAATTTAAATGTACACACATCAACAATAATGTATTACAGTTTTAATCTGCGTTGCAGACTGTACCCGTACTGGCGCTCTCGCCCGCGGCTGCGGTTACTTCTAATGCGTAGGTACCCTCGCTACAGCTCATTTGAATTTACCGGTTTGTACCGCACAAGATAATTAGTAGCACTGCGATTATTAAGACTTCAGATCTGCTTAATTTTGCAATTGTATACACATAAGGATATTCGATTGTCTTCTTAATTATTTTTGTGGAGGCAATGATTTTTTTGCGTAATAAACGCAATACGCATCAACGGTTTTCAAACCTATAAGCGTCTAACCTAAATTGTATGTTAGGCATAAATGTGCGAATATTACTTGAACCGTTTATTTCAATCTTTAGGATAAAATCCACGATAAAGAATCGATGTTATCAAAAACCACGGCGGCAGGAGGCTTAGAAGATATAAGGCGCTATAAAACTGGGCTCTGGTGACGGGATGGCCCAATTTGGCGCATTTAACTGCTATCCAGGGACGCGATAGCTCCAAGGGAGTTATTAGTCTTTAACAAAATGGCGGGAGATTTTTCTTCTTTAAAGCATTCCGCGATTGTATCTCGCGGTTGTGAAAACACGGCGATCACTTTGTTTCTGTAATTCTGATTCAGCCTTGGCCCAATAATTAATGCTTCAAAATGTAGGCTGTTTTTTTCTTTTCACAATCATCCAGAGAAGACCTTCTTTAATATTACAAATACAAATATTTAAAAATACGGCAGAATTTTGATTTTTCTATCTATTCGCCCAGTATTGAAGTAATTTAATAAAGGCTAACTGAACGGATTAACACTACAGATTCCATTCCTATAGTCCTGTTAGGGGTTGGTTGGATATTTCCATGGATCGGTATGTATCTATATACAGGTTTTCTATACATATAGAATAAAATTGTCGTTGAATATTTCGTTCAGGATAACTAATGAAAGCAAGCCTAACCGCTCAACAGTTGTAACGTCTTAATTCTGACTCACACGTAAACTCAATACGCATCCACGTGGACTCCTCCATCCTCGTTCGTCGTTCTTTTCTCAATCTCAAAATCTTTTCATTAATCATCATAGTTATTCCATTATTTCACTACGTTCGGATACTTGCACTGGAGCTATGAACGTTCAAATAATCGTACTAGCAAAACCATAAGCGCAATGGAAACTATATAAAAAAAAAGATAAGATAAAGTTAAAAAGCCATAGATATAAGATAATCTCTAAACCCAAAGAATATAATTACAACCATTGCAGAAAAATAGTTTAATACACATGTAAAAATGTGTTAAGCGTTACGTTTCGTGTATCACATTAAGCGGCGCCTATCCCTCTACCATACACTTTGCAAAGTAAACATACAATGCTATCTATTAAAAACGCTCGTTAGATGGCCCCTGAAAACAAACACCTAAAGTAAGCGGAAGTTAATTGTATGGCCGTATTCACTGTAAAATGCTGGTGGGCGGGGCTGCCACGTGTCCTGTTGCAAATGACTATGCTACAAACTGATGAAAATTTTCTTACCAGTAAATTTACAATTATTTTTCTTTGTTATCGAGTGGAAAACATAACAATAATGTGTCAATATTTTATGGATTGTGTAAACTTCAGAAACGAGCAAGAGCAAATGATTACTTTAGGCTTATTTTATGAGCCTTAATTAATAACAAATGATTGCCAATGCTCAATCTGGTCAAGCATTACATTTTTTAATACAAGCGGTACTTGAACCTTATTCCAACTCTTTTATTGTTTTATTGGACATGGATCTCCTCTCACAATGAGGGTTTACAGGCATTAATCAATCATGCTAGTCCAGTCCGGATTAGCAGAATC